>APFE030846533.1:102586-150282 GCA_000404065.3 Pinus taeda
TGGTGTTGTTACACACCTCTTATGGTGCCCATATCTCGACTTAAGTCCAAAGATTCATTAAAGAAGATCTATGTGGTTTTTATGTCTAGCTCATAACCCTTGAGACTAAAAACCTTCTTGTAAGGCCTAATGCCCTTGTTTACCCCCATTACCCATGGTACATTCCTTGACTCCTATACATGGTGTGAAAAAATTCCTAATGGAATTAATATCCCATGTATCCTTAATATTCTTTAGAGAGGGTCTGTGGTTGTTCAATGCTAAATTCATGGCCCTTGATCAAGAGAAACTTCATTTTAGGAGTAAAGGTCTTTTACTCCTTCCCTCATACTAATTCTTATTATGCAAATAATAGTAATGGTGCTCATATTCCTAGCTAAGTTCCTTTTCATGTACATTGGTAAAGTCCTTAAAAGTTATTCCTAATGTCCAAAATGGGGTAATATTGTGCAAATATGAGTAAAGCTAAAGGCCCCAATAGAAATCCCTCCATTGGTCAAAACCTCTCATAATGCTAAATCCGGGCAATTGGCCTCATTGTGATAGGTGGAAGCTTAGTTCAAAAAATAATATTGGTCAAACCTTTAGGAGAGAACATGTTATCGTACTTTTCTATATCTATGTTAAAACAATAAGAAACCTTGACATAATTTTAATTTTGAGTCTTTTAATTTGAATCAGTATATAAGAAATAGTGGTCACATAAAAAACTAGAACTTTAAGAGATTATACTCTTTGACACACATAATATCATTGCATAAGACCACTAATTATATACCCCTTGGCCCATGTTATGGTAAATTCTATGCATTTAAACCAAATGAAAGTTGTTCCATGTTATGGTAAATTCTCTGCGTTCAAACCAAATTAAAGTCTTTCGACAAAATTTTGGCACCACAATTTGTTCCACCTTAATTGTTTTTCATCTCGCAATATGGGGTACCTAGAGGCATCTTTGGATGTGAATGGCATCGATCAACTTGGGATGCTACTGCTCAACCCTGCAACACATTCAAAGCTTTCAGTCCTCAAATTCTATTTATGAACCACCGCATCCCACCCTTCTCATTCTTCAACACTCCCATATGATTCTCATTCATCTCTATAGACGTAGAGTCCACGAATAACTTATGAACGTATGGAGCTTTCTTTCAATTCTGCCTTTGATATTTTTGTACTGTAATAGTATAGATGATGGGCACAAAGTTGTTTGATTTGTTCTTTTTGCTATTGGATACATTATTTAAAATCATCTATTAGTAAAAATAAACATCTGAGATTGAAGTATCTGGCTTCATCCTTGCTCGAGCTCTCCTCTTTGTTTTATCCAGGGTTTCTCGTCTAGGGTTTGTGTTATAAGCCTGCTAAGCTACTTTAGTGTGGGGTTTCTATGGTTCAATTTTAATTGATACACTATAAGTTGGTCAATGAGATTTATAATGTAGACCCATATTTACAATAAAATTCAAATGGAGATAGTTTGAGATTTTGGATAGGAGTTTTCATGAGCTTACAATCAAACATTAATCATTGGTCTTCGTTAGAACTATTGTTGGTATATTTTGGGAATTACAATGTAAATTCATGTTCATAGTAAAATGAAATTGGAGATGGTTTAGATCTCAAACAAGAGTTTCTATGGGATGACAATCAAACATTAATTTGTTGGCCTCCAAAAAATTCTTATCAACTTATATTGTAGATTGTTACATTGCCAATACCTCCCACTCTTTCAAATTTAAGTTCAATAGTCATGGGCAGCACCATAAAGGCTATAAAGCCAATTAGGAATATTATTATAAACTTAGATCCAGTTGAAGCAGGGCACTATGTACACTGACACATAAACCTGAATGCTACTCTCTTAAGTGGAATTGACATCTTACAGTTGTAACAATGTATCAGAGGCTTCTTGATCTTATCCAAATCCAACATTAGAAGGAACAATTGTCGAAACATATACTAATTTATAAAAAAATAAATCCAATGGTAGCTTTAGCTAGGGCTTGACAATTAAAGACTATGCGTGGTAGTTTGTACCTATGGTATGTGGCATGTTGTGTGTTTCTTTAGGAATTTTATGTTAAAAAAAAGACAAGTATTCATGGATTAGTTCACTTGCTACATGGATTTTCTCTTGTAACATAGTGGAAAAGGAGAGACGTGGGAGTGAGAAAAATTGGGCAGTTCCAGATCCAATAATAACATCCTATTTTCTTCAATAACTTAACTCTTTTTGCTATAGAAAAGGTGTTGGGGCAGTGTACTTTGTTTTGCATGCACACTTCATTGGCTAAAATAGTCTTTGAATTCTTTATATCTTTGAGTACTATGGATGCACTCCAACAATATTCACTGCAATGTAAATCAACTAATTCTTACCACCAGGATCTACACACAGTTTCAAAATTCTTCAGGTACCATATATAGCTTCTGGATTACTTTCATGAATTTGGCATATCTCAGAGATAAGATAATGTATCTATATGCTCTATTTGCCCCCAGAATTTATATTATTGAATTCCTTTACTCTCAAATCATATTATCCTTTAGTGTTCAATTATTCTTATCAAAGGAGTTGAATTAGTGTAAGGGTTGAAGTTGTTCCAGTAGCTTTCAAAAGCGTGTGTAGTCGATCCCTAGCCAAAGACAATTCATGTTGCTCCATAACTTTCCAACCATACTCTAGGAGCAGTATTGCTTCTATGATACTTTGCCAAACTTACCTTGATGTTGGCATGAACCTATTGACCACTTTGTTGGTGAGGATGACATTTTATGTTATTATAAGTCCTCTGGAAATAAATTCTCCATGGGCTGCAAATGCAGGAAACTCTTTCTTTCCCTTAGCCTTGAATTTCCAAACTTTTGAAGGGAAAGGTCAACAAGAGCATTGTGAAATAGACATGATAACATTACATAGGAACATGGTACAAATATAGGAGAAAAGACAAGGGGAATGCAGGTTGGGGAACACTCTATAGTCCAGTTCCACAACCCAACAATATGTAGATTCTCACAATCCAAATTGAACATTAAATAAGTCAGTGACATAAAAAAGAAAGATAGGAAATTTGTACAATTGGACAAGTAAGTAGTGAGCAGTCGAATTCTCTGGTATCAAGGAAAGTTTAATCCTTTGGAAAGAGAGTGCTTTAGATTAATCGATGTTTACATTTCAAGAATTCAATCATCCCATCATTTACGTAGTATTCCTCACCATGAACTTAGAAAAGGAGGAACAACCTTGCAGCTAGCAATTGTGAGACATTCATATACAATGGAGATCATCAGGAGCTATACTAAGATTTTCTCATCTTATTGCTTCATCTGGTGCTACAAATAATTAGCATACAGTCAATATTATCTCACTCAAATTTGATTTGAGTGTTACTACAAACAGGATCGTTAACTAGTATATGTTGCTTGTCTTTAATAATATCTTGGTTACACATATTACATATGGGTTCTTACTAGTGTTACTAACATAGCCCTTCTTCTATGGCCTAAAATGATAATAATATCAACTGGTTCTTGCTTTTCTTATGTTCATTATCCTCTTCAAAGCTCGAAATTTTCTCTATATGTTCGAGTAACTATAGATCTGAATTTAACTTTTTCTACATGACATCTTAATTTTCCTTTTCCTAGTGGATTTTTATTATCTTCTCCAATATATATTTTCAATTACAATTGTCACGTTGGCCAATTTTCCAGTATGCATTGTCTTGGATCTCATGAGGATATATATATTTCCTGAAAATGTACATCCTGCTTGAGATCTACATAGCCAACTCTAATCTAAAAATGATAAGATCTAAAAAATGAATGGAGTAGTTAGATTATAAAAGGTTGCTTCACACCATCTCTTGCATAAGGAAATACATATCATTATAATTTCATCCTGATATAACACATTATTTCTTACTTATTGGGCCAACCATTTATCCTAAAATGGGGCCCCTTTTCTACAAAGAACGATAACAAAATGAGTCCTATACTCAGCAACAACCAATTATGTAAAACCTTTGGTAACCCTGTAGTTTCATATAACATGCTTAACTGTCTCTGGTTTTTTTTTTTTTTTTGTAGTAGTAGTAGTAATGAGTTACCATATGCACTTTCAAAAACAGGGCTTGTCCATGCTTATTTCATAGGTTTCTAAAAAACATTGCTTCTACATCAATGTCTCTATGAGGCCTTTGTTTTGCACTCTTTAGTTGAAGTAGATTTGTGTGAGGCTAAAGAGAAGTTTGTTAAAAATTTGATTGTATTTTCACTGTGCCAACTCTGGATATGATCCATCCATGTTTAGATTTTGATATATCTACCTCTAAAAAAGGTTTGATTTGCGCTCTTTATAAGAAGTAAAAACATGTGTGAAGTTTAAGGGGAACAATTATTGGATAAATTGAATGGTGTTTGTGAAGTGTAAGTCCTTTTATAATTTAAAGGTTTAGCATGGAAGTGGAAATGAGCCAAAGTTGAGTGACCCACATGAAGATTGACGATGAAGATATCCTTCTTGTTTTCGAAGAGGCTTCTCCAATACCATAGAGAAAGCTGAAAAGGTTGAAGAGAGCAGGGCAATCCCTCGGTAATGATAGAAGGAAAGTTCCTCTTACTGATCAAAATAATATTGTTAATGAAAGTGATATCATGAACTACATGAATGCTAGTGATTTCACGATTAATGGTCAAGCATGTTAGCACCTAAATCCGCTTCAGGCTGAAGGAAGGCAAAATTTAGGGTAACCACAAACCACGCTCAGTCTGGTAGCTAGCCCTACCAGAACAGGAGAGGGCTCTCTCCGAGTCACACTCAATGAATAAGTAAATGAAATGGCCTGAGATGACTTACAGTGAACTATTTATCTTAGGCTAGTAAGTGAAAATGAATATAAGAAGTGATTTTTATGAATAACTGCGTTTCTGGGATGGTATGGGACCAATGGATCTCAATGAAACATAGAACTTAATACAAAGGCACAGATTACTTCATGAGGCAAGATAGGCCGGGAGTCCAGCAATTTAGTTTGAAAGCAATATGGAATGGAGAGATTGCTTAGGAGGGTGAAAAGGGCATGGGCAACATGAATCCTTTTCAACAGAAGAATGAACACTGAACATGAAATTTTCCCACAGGCAGAGCAATAAAATTGAATTCTACCTTAGCTAACTCAAAAAATTTCACTGGAAATGAATATGAAATGAACTATGAAACATAACAAGATACATATGAAACATAAGAGACACATTTTCTACACTCACAACCACATGAATCTCATGAAACAGAGTTGCTACCTTTCATTAATTCCCTGTAAAAATATACAATACAGAAACAAAGTTTCTTTCCCACAGTCTCCCAGAAGTTACCATCCAACCAACCCTTTGCAAATGGTTTGCATACAATATATAGAATGTGCCATGAAGAGATAGAACACCCAAGCGTTGGGGAGTTACTCGAATCATTACAAAATGAAGGTGGAGAGCCAAACAACAGTTACAGGTGCAACGCCACAAACATGACAAATGGCTTGGGTGGCCCTTTTCCTTCCTTTGCCACTTGGATAACTGACCATCTCGAGTGAAAATACTTATAAAACTGCCTTAGGTGCCGAAAAACTGAATTGCATATGAGTGGGCCCACTTACAAAAAATCTGGAAGCGAAATTTCGCGAAATAGAGGCATTCTAGCCCTTTTTCCTATATGCGTCACGCCCTTTTCCTGTATGCGTCGCGCCACTTTGAGGCCATTTTTGAGGGACTTTCCGGAGTCCAAAATGTGGCCAAGTATGCTTGTTGGAAAGCCTTTCCTATCTACTTTCCAACCCAAGTGGAATTTTTTAATTTGGAGCTCATTTGTCCCTCCAAATCTTCATTCTCCCAAGACTGCTTCATGTGTGTCAAAATAGGGGCAGTGAGGCCATTGTTGAGTGTATTTTGCCCTTTTGGTGGCCAAGATCTTCTCCAAATTTCTTGCTCCCAGTGGCAGTGATTTTGATTTTGCATGCCGAATCCAAAAGCGCAAACCATTTCTCATTTGGAGCTCCCAATCTTACGCGTTGCACCGGTGGCACGACGCGTATAGAGAAAAAACCTGTGTTTGTGCCAAAAATTTGTCATGTGACCAAAATTTCCCCAAATTCCTTGAAATCTGGGTTGGAAGTCCTCTATGAAGTGCTATGTTGTGCCAAGGAAGCTTCAGCCAAGATTCGAAGCCGATCTTGCTCTTTTGCCTCTTTTGCTTCCTTTGTTGCTTTGCTCAATTTAGCCTCCAAGCTCCTTATTCGGGTCTTTGCGCTCATGTTCCGTGCCCTGTAATGACAAACCATCCTCCTCAATATGGTCTTGTCCCTGTTTTCCTTCTCCAGCAACTTCTCCAAGTGTAGATTGACCTCCATGTAGATGAAGCACAAATAAACGGGCCAACTCATGATGAACTCTGACATTTGCCACCCTTTGACAAAATTCAAAACATGATAGGTGCTGGAAGCATGACATGACAAGAGGGCATGCTTGCAACTCGGTGAGGGTAGTAGTTTCATCCCTGACATGTTTTCCACTCTTTTGGTGTCTCCTGGGAGCCTGCTCTTCTGAGGATGAGTCACTCTATGTCTCCCTCTCATACTCAGACGAATGTTGTGATGACATGACTTCAATGTGGACTGTGATTAGGCTGCCCCTTTGATGATGATGTGAGGCTGGGTGCCTTTTAAAATATCTTGCAAATAGAGGGGCTTAAAAAAATACTTGAGGGAGTTTTTGCACGTTCTGGGCATTTTTTCTGTGTGCGCTGCGCCCTTGTCTGTGTGCGTTGCGCCCTGGTTATATGCGCCGCGCTCCTCCTCCTATGCGTCGCACCCTTTTCTAGGTGACTTTTGGAGGACTTATCGGTGTCCAAATTGGGCGCAGGATAGTTCGTTGGAAATATCTTTGAGTCTACTTTCCATCCCAACTAGAATTTTTCAATTTGGAGTTAATTTTCCCTGTCAAAAATAAAATCTCCCAAGAATGGTCAAAATGTGTCAAATGAGGCTGCCTCAAGGCAGAGTGCTGTTGCAGTCAACTTTTGAATGCCTTCCTCAACTCCAAATTGAGCTCATGATAGATCATTGGAAATATATTTGTGTCTATTTATCATTTGACTCATCAGACAAGTCATTTTACCAACCAAGATAGGAGAAAAATTGATTTTTCCAAGGTCACTCTAGAGGTGCATCAATTCTCCCGAGGCAATTGTATTTTTGACATTTCTTCAAAACCATGACACCTGTGTAAATAGTGAATGAGGTGTTTCTTCCTTGTTCAGTTTTGGACAAAAACCTCTCTCAGGTTTTCCAAATTCATCTTTCCTTGCTTAGAAACATCATTTGAGTGAAACCTACCCCGATGTGGGGAACAAGAGATTTGTTAAAATGAAGCGAAATGAAGGGGATAGGGAGCTTCTAAATTCTTGAGGAAATTTTTGGAAGTATGGAGGGATGTTAGGAAGTAGGGGAAAGTGGAATCTCAGAAATTGAGTGAGGGGAAGGGGTCCAAAAAGGCAAAACATAGACCCAACCTAGAAAATTGCCAAGTTGTAGCAAGAAACTAGGGTTTGTGCGAAAATGAGGAATTTGGGGGATCTCAGTGATGGGAAGTGTTTGATAAGGTATTTTAAGGATAGGTGAAGGTGTATGAACATTAGGATACAAGTTTTTCCGATGATTTGACCATCCAAGAGAAATTGCCTTCAAAACCCTAGGAGAGGGAAATGACCTTACCTAGACGCAACTGAAGCATGAACAAGGTGTAAAATGACCCAGTGGAACTTGAAATGATGATGACAACCCTTTGAATGATGGTACACTTAGTTTAAATGGTGACATGGAATGTCATTTGGACAACTTTGACAAGGGTAAAATCAAACCCTAGACCTAATGCCTAGTGACCAAATTTTGCTTGAAGACTCACTGAAATGACAAAATTTGACCTTGACACCTTAAAATCGCTTGTGTAAGAGAATGTTTGATCATTGGAGGAAGGCTGCAAAGACTGATACTAACATTGGCTCCAGTGGGGGATGGTAGCTCTTTCTCCTTGGAGGTGCTAAGAACTGCAGATCTTTGGGTGAGCAGACAGTGCCTTCGTCCATTGGGCTATGGAGTCATTCCACGGAAACTGACATTATGCAGATGGAATCTGACTAAAGACTCAAACTAAAAACCATATTAAAACCATACATGACTAAATCCTAACTAACAAACTGGAAATATGCTCATATTTGAGCTTATTTAGTAAACCTACCCTAATTACTCTTTCCACCACTCGGTCAAGTGAGATGGAACAGCCAATGCAACCAGGTAAGCATTATGAATCATATTTGATTTCTTCCCAAATGCTTTCTGATGCGCTAGAAAAGGGAAGAATCGAAAGGCAACTCCCATGGAAACTTGGAATCAAGTTCACTGCTGACAAACTTGCAAAGCATGAATTGGCTGGATGACTTCAAGAATACTGCAAAAGGATCTTCATAAGCATCGCCGTTGATTTCCATTAACACATTACTGCTCTGGTCCAAGTAATCTTCACAGCTGGATATTAAACTTTTCCTCACATCTACACTGCCTTTCTCTGATGATTGCAACAAGCAGTCAAAAGGATCCTGAATTTCGTGAAGAACCAAACTCTGTTGTTGATTCCAAACAGAACCAAAGCCTCCTTTATCAATCTCCTCATATGACTGCAAACTTTGGTATGGGCTATGAAATGAACAATCTGTTAAACAAGAAAATGAAGGTGACCCTTGAAACAGATGATTATTAACATTCTCTTTTGTCGCATGATTAGCTGATGAAGACGAATTTTTACAGCAAACCAAGTCTAACACATGAGCAAAAGGATCATCAAAAACTTGAGGAGACTGCTGCAATGTATCTATTGAGACTGTATGACATCCTATTGGCTATTCATCCTTTTCTTTAGAGATATTACGAACATTCTGCCTTATAAACTGAAATGCTTCGTAACACAAGGGTACATAATCTTCTTGCATCATTAAATCATGTATTTCGGCTGCCTCACCTTCATCTGTAATCTGACCTTGAATTGTGTTTGGTGGCTGCGTATCTGGTTCTGTATCCAAAATGATTTCATCAATCATTTCAGGGGAAGATTTCTTATTAACAACCTGCTCAAAAATTTCGCCATTTGTCTCATCCTCAACATTAAAACTGAGAGATTGTTGATTTCCTACAAGCTTTTCATTTGCAGATTTACTATGCAATTCACCCCGCAAAAACTGAAATGATTCAAAACATAAAGGTAAGGAATCTTCTTGTATCGTTTGATCATATAAGCCAACTTCTATGTCTTCATGTGCAACCTGACTATTAATGGCCTTTAGGGGCTGGAACTCTGAATATAAGAAGTCTGGAACAAAGTTTTCATCACCCTCAAGAGGATC
Organism: Pinus taeda; assembly: GCA_000404065.3. Classification (NCBI taxonomy): domain Eukaryota; kingdom Viridiplantae; phylum Streptophyta; class Pinopsida; order Pinales; family Pinaceae; genus Pinus; species Pinus taeda. The sequence goes on from APFE030846533.1 coordinate 112,035, forward strand.
CAAATCAAGATTTGTCGATAGCTGATGTCTGATTGCATGGAAATTTTCTCTAACGAACTGACATGAATCAGAGAAAAAAGGCAAAGATCCTTCACTTACTTCAAAATCTGCTGCGCTTTCCTCATCATTTCCATAGCTGATATGCATCGTTTGATCACTGTACTTGAGCTGCTGTAAGCGAATTTCCTCATTCCACAAACTAGCTGCTGATTTGTCTGCAAGATTAGCTTCTGTTTGGAGAGCATAATCATCATCATCATACTGATCAAACTGAGGCAAATCATCAGTATAAAACACGTCATCAAGCATACATGTCATATCAACAGGTCTTTGTTCTCCAATATGATCTACAAAACAATCCTTATGACTACTGAGATAAGAAACAAAATGTCTTGGATCAGCCACTTGTTCATGAATGCCATTTTCATCTTTTGCAATCATTTTTCTCACCATCTCTTCTACTGCACTCACCAAAATGTCAAGCTTTTCCTCTGAAGGTGTAGTTATCTCTAGATCCACGCTTTTCATCTCTTCTTCTTTCAACCTTGCCCTTTTGATTAGCAAATGAGCCTCTACATTTACTGCATTGTTCTGCATCTCTTCATGTGTTGCGACATTCTTTTCTCTCAACTGAAACTCCATTTCTGGATCAAAGGAACCTGGGTAGTGCAAGAGAGCAGATCTAGGAGGGGGTCTTATATCAACCAGCATTGAATAATAAACTTGATTAAATCTGGCTGAAAATTGTTGTACTGTCTCCCCTGGCAGTCGTTTCAGCTGATTATACTCTTCTACGATAAGGAAAAGGTTCTGTCTGATCCTCCATGTCAAGAAAAACTTTGATGAACTGCTGTAAATCTGTGATGCTCGCATCTGGCAGGGCTTTGAACCAACTCTTGACTTTGCCTTGCAAAGAAAGAGCAAAAAGCCTTATACTGACATCTCCTTCATCAATTTTATAAAGGTCTAGAAAATTCTCGACATTCTGCACATGTTGCTTAGCATTGACATTCTTACATTCACCGTCAAATCTTGGCAAGTAAAGATCATAGTTTTTGGGGAAAGCATGAAGAACAGAAGGTAAAACCAGACGTTTATACCTATCTAGGATTATGACAGCTGTAGGAATATGTACAAGAGCTATGGGCTCAGTTTTGTTTTCTTTACGCTCATCACTTTGAAGAGAGTCATCATAAGATGTAGGAAAAGTAAGGAAGCCAAGATCAAAGGGAAACTCACTATTTACACTTTTTGAATAGATCGAGTGAAGATTCTGATTGCCTTTATCATACAACAAGTTCTGAAAAACTTTCAGGGCAGCTTCAAGAACAACAAAGAAGTAATTCACAAGAAAGCAGAGTAGAATCTGAATACCATTCCACTTTGGATACCCGAACTTTGTGTAAGATCCTTCCATTTTCGTAGAGAAAGAGTTAGTCCTCTAGTGGAGTCACCATGAAGCACTGATTGTTGGATTCTTCCGTGAATGGAGTTGCCAAGTGAATGATTTCAGCCGTCTTCTTATGTCTGATCGTTGTTCACCATCAACCATCAGATCCGAGCTTGATAGATGTACTGGGGCAAAAAAATCTTCAAGCAAACCATTTTGACCCCCAGCAGAGTTGCCATTATGTTAGCACCTAAATCTGCCTCAGGCTGAAAGAAGGAAAAATTCAGGGTAACCACAAACCATGCTCAGTCTGGTAGCTAGCCCTACCAGAACAGGAGTGGGTTCTCTCCAGGTCACACTCAGTGAATAGATGAATGAAAAGGACTGAGATGACTTTCAAACGAACTATTTATCTTAGGCTAGTAAGTGGAAATGAAAATAAGGAGTGATTTTTATGAATGACTGTGTTTCTGGGATGTTATGGGACCACTAGACTTCAGTGAACAGAGAACTCAACATGAAGGCACAGATTATTTCGTGAGGCAAGGTAGGCTGAAAGCATAGAAATTTATTTTTAAAATATGGCGGAATGGAAATATTGATTAAGAAGGTGAAAAGGGCATGGGCGACATGAATCCTTTTCAACAGAGGAATGAACACTGTACATGAAATTTTCCCACAAGTAGAGCAATCGAATTGAATTCTACCTGATCTCACTCGAAAAATTTCACCAGAAATGGATACGAAATGAAACTATGGAACATAAAAAAGAAATGGAGAGATTAATTAAGAAGGTGAAAATGGCATGGACAACATGAATCCTTTTCAACAGAAGAATGAAACACTGCACATGAAATTTTCCCACAGGTAGAGCAATAGAATTGAATTCTACCTGATCTCACTCGAAAAATTTCACCAGAAATGAATATAAAATGAACTATGAAACATAACAAGATACATATGAAACATAAGAGGCACATTTTCTACACTCACAACCACATGAATCTCATGAATCAGAGCTGCTGCCTTTCATTAATTCTCTGTAAAAATATACAATGCAGAAACAAAGGTTCTTTCCCACAGTCTCCCAGAAGTTACAAGCCAACCCTCTTTGCAAATAACTTGCATACAATATATAGAATGTGTGAGGAAGAGATAGAACGCCCAGGGTTGGGAGGTTACTCAAATAATTTCGAAATGGAGATGGAGAGCCAACCATCAGCGACAAGTGTAGCGTTCTCAAGCATGACATTTGGCTGGGGTGACACTTTGCATTCCTTTGCCACTTGGATAGAAGCCCATCTGGAGAGAAAATCCTTTAAATGTCGCCTTTGGTGCCAAAAAACTGAAGTGTAGAGGAGAGGGCCCACTTGGAGAATTCACGAACCGAAATTTCGCGAAACGGAAGCAAATTGGCAATTTTTCCTTTGTGCGCCGCGCCATTTTCTCTGTGCGTCGCACTACTTTAGGGCCTGTTTTGGGGCACTTACAGGTGTCCAAAATGTGCCCAAGTGGGCTTGTTGGAAAGCCTATCCTGTATAATTTTTAACCCCACTAGAATTTTTGAATTTTTTGCTCATTTACTCCTCCAAATCTTCATTCTCCCAAGGCTGCTTCTTGTGTGTCATAAAAGTGGCAGAGAGACCATTTTTGGGTGTTTTTTAATGTTTTGGAGACTCAGATCTTGTCAAAATTTCTTGCCTGGACACCAGTAGTTGTGATTTTCCATGTTGAATCGAAAAATTTAAGCCATTCCTCATTTGGAGCTCTAGAAGTTTAGGGTTGCGCCAGTGGCACGACGCACAGGGAAAAAAAACTTGTTTGTGCACAAAAATTTGTCAAAGGACCAAAAATGCCTCAAAAATGCTCCAACTTTCTTGCCCAAATACCAGTGGTCATGATATTTTATGCTGAATCCAAAAATATATACCTTTATTCATTTGGAGCTCTATATTTTTAGTGTCGCGCCAGTGCACGGCACACAGGGAAGTGGCGCAGCACACTGGGCTTGAGGCGCAACGCATATAGCTTGTGCGTAGCTGTTTTTGTAGGAGACTTTTGGAGGCCTTCACGGTGTCCAAATTGGGTGCAGGATAGCTCGTTGGAAAGGTATTTGAGTCTAATTTTCAACCAAATAAGAATTTTTCAATTTGGATTTAATTTTCCCTATCAAAAATTAAATCTCCCAAGACTGATCAAACTGTGCCAAATGAGGCTGCCTAAAGGCAGAGTGATGTTACAGTCAACTTTTTAATGCCTTCCTCAACTCAAAATTGAGATCATGATAGCTCATTGGAAATATCTTGGTGTATAGTTATCATTTGATTCATCCATAAAGTCATTTGGCTAACTAAGGTAGGAGAAAAATTGATTTTCCCAAGGTCACTTCAGAGGTGTATCAATTCTCCCAAGGAAATTGTATTTTTGATATCTCTCTATAACAATGACACCTATATAAAAAGTGAATGAGGTTTTTCTTCCTTGGGCTGTTGTGGACAAAAACCTCGCTCAGTTTTCCCAAATTCATATTTTCTTGCTCAGAAACATCATTTGAGTGAAAACTACCCTGATGTGTGGAACAAGAGATTTGTCGAAATGAAGCGAAATGAAGGGGATAGGGTGCTTCTAAATTCTTGAGTAAATTTTTGGAAGTAGGGAGGGATGTTAGGAAGTATGGGAAAGTATAATATCAGAAATTGAGTAAGGGGAAGGGGTCCAAAAAGGCAAAACACAGGCCCAACCTAGAAAATTGCCAGGTTGTAGCAACAAACTAGGGTTTGTGCGAAAATGAGGAATTTGGGGGATCTCAGTGATGGGAAGTGTTTGATAAGGTACTTTAAGGATAGGGGAAGGTGTATGAACATTAGAATACAAGCTTTTCTGATGATTTGACCGTCCAAGAGAAATTAGCTTCAAAACCCTAGGAGAGGGAAATGAACCTTGCCTAGGCACAACGAAGCATGAACAAGGTGTAAAATGACCCAGTGGGAATTGAGATGATAATAAAAACTCTCTGAATGATGGTACACTCAGCTGAACGGTGATATGGACTGACATTTGGATGACTTTTACAAGGGTAAAATCAAACCCTAGACCTAATGCCTAGTGACCAAATTTTGCTTGAAGACTCACTAAAATGACAAAATTTGACCTTGACACCTTAAAATCACTTTGTAGGATCATGTTTGATCACTGGAGGAAGGCTGCAAAGACTGACACTAATACCCCTAACCAAGGCTACGCTAGTCGCTTAAGGAGGCATTTCTGGAGGGCTTCAGGCCAAGAAAATCTCAAGGAAGGAGGCATTCAAAGTGATGACTTGTCTAGGGCATGTAGCAACTAAATTAGAGTTTGATGAGCCCTAATAGTACTGATTTGAATGATGGGAATGATGTGCCCAAATGGATTTGCAACGGCTACCCCATAAACCATTATCTCAATCACCGGTGACTCACTCACAGGTGGAGCATAGGCGTTGCTACCAACGTTGGCTCGTCCTATAGTTGTAGCATGAGAATTGAAGTCCACCAAAAACTCCAATAAAATAAAGAGTTTTTTTTATATAAAGGATGAGATAACTAAATCATAAACAAATAATTGGGATAATTAAATGAATTCCTCACCCCATACCACGAACTTGTTGCAACAAGGTTCTAATTTCACCTTGTACCTCATATGCTTGAGGCTCAATTAGAACTAAAGAATTAAGTTTCTTGTTTTCTTTGAATTTAAGCTTCTTTATTGTTTGAATTAGATCAACGGCCATAAAAATTGCATCATCAGTAACCTCTTGCTCATGAGCATCTGTGGATTTCTCTAAGGCTGGTGCCTTCCCCTTGTCACCTTGTTTATCAAATAAGTGTAATTTTCAATTCATCCATAATTAATCATCATTATATTAATATTAAAACTTCTATTGTCGTATGTCTAAATTTATATAGAAATTTCACGTAGTAAATGACAATCATAACATACAATAGACATTGCTTAAAAGTTCGGTAAAATTGAATACATACCACCCCCATAATAGCAATATTTTTATTTATTCTATTCAAATTTTAATCAATGAAAAACTCTCCCCTTGCAATTATTGAGTTAATGGCACATAAGAATACACAGTTTCCTTCACATTCCTCAAATATGAAATTAGGTTTCTTATTTGTGGTGACAGGTTATGTACTATTTATAAACCCTACAATATTCCCTATTGTCTTTTGGCTTCCATCAATATACATAGTTGCATATTTTTTTCATCATTGTCTTTTAGTTATGTATAATTTGTGGCCACTCCATATCTCTGCATACTTTTGGTATATTGGACTAATCATACCTAATAATTATAGTTGTAACAAGGTCTGACATACTCCATCAATTCAGTTAATCCTTCGTAACATACCTTATGCCATCCATGCAAAATATCCCCAAACCATGTAATGATGATGGGGCAATGCAGTATATCATTTCATTGACAGAAAAATTAGTATTTATTTTAGGAAGATCCTTGGGTACCCATTATTTCACTAGATGTTCGTACCTTAAGGACAACTCGATGTCATATATGCTCTCATTATCATATGAAAATGAACCATACTATAGGTATTATTTTAAAACAATGCTTTTACACCTTTTATTGCTCATCTTGCTTATAGAAATCAAATTTCTATCCAATATCGAGATGCACAAAACAACAAGAATGTCATATTCCTTCCACTCATGAGCTTCAACTTGAATTTTCTTTGTCATATGGTTCTAATTGTTGATGCATATCCTAATTAAATATCACCACTTTTATATCTTTCATACTCACAAAACCACTCTGTGTAAGGTGTCATATGAAAGGATGCACTTAAGTCAACCATTCATGCCTCATGATCTACATGTGTACATGAAGAAGAAAAATATGCATCCCCTCCTTCATCCAAGGAGGTTTTTGCTTTTGTAAAAGGGGAATCTTTAGATCCCTTCCCTTTCTTAGAAATTTTGGATCTATAATATTTCTTATAATGCCCTTATTTTCCACATCTCCAATATACCTTTACAAACTTTCCTAGAGATTTAAATCCTCCTCTAGATTTAAACCCCCATTCAAGCATGTACCTGTATTTTTCCTCTAGGAGCATCCTCTCATAAACAAGGTATACCTATCATTTTAACATCTACACTATTATTATTAAGCTCCAGTATGGGTTGTGATATTTGCATCCCATCTCTTCATAATCCTTTTGCGGATCCTCTATTGACAATATATTTGATTTATATAGTAATATGTGCCTAAATTCTTCACTATTTTAGTAACTCCTTGAGCACACCCTATCATGTTGTCTCTCTCAATACATAAACCTATGATGATGTAGGTTGTTTGTATGCCATGGCTATTCGGATCCCACACTAAACGAAACTTCAAGATCGTCACCATACTACAATATCTATCCTTCTAGCGTAATCCTCCAACTCAAACCTCAATACACGCCCGTGAGACTCTGAAAATAGTTTGGATAATGTATGTGGATTTTCCTTTGACTGCTTACTATTCATGGTATTTTTAAGGAGGCATCACCTTCATGTGTAATATCGCAAGAGATTCTGAGGCTAGGAAATCTCCTAGAGACCAAGGAATAGATTAAAAACTCTCATAGAAAGAAAAAACAAGAACTCCAAACTTTCATATCAAGAGTTCAATGCAAGAACCCTCATCAAAGACAAACTTGATGAAGCATGCATAACTATCCATGGACTCTTGTTGAAATGGGCATGGAAACTTCCATTGGCATAGGTAACCCTGTTACCTACTTGTGACTATTGGCGTGGAGTTCATCACCACCACCCTTTCCAAATCGATCATGTCATCCTTTCACATTGTTTATCACAGTGTCTACATCATCTATAATCTACACCCTCTCACTATTAAGATGGATTTGAAAATCCACATATTGCTATCAGACAGGTCGTAGCTCACACAAACATATACTTCAATCTACTATCCTACCCTAATGGGATTATATTTCCTTGGGCTTCCTATGAGGGAGTCAAGCCTAGTCTAGCTATGATACCAAGATAGAAAATCTAAGAATAGACATTATTTCACACAAACCAAAAATGTGTTGAGGTCTCTATTAAACAATATAATGATACACATATAAATACACGAAGCTTTGTTTCATGATAGACAAACTATCTTAATGACACAATCTACTAGTTGAGAAAATATCTTTGTGTCACACCAATATAGGAAACATTTAAATTGAGAGAACCTCTCAAATTCAGCGGTATTTAACCATGTCCTACAACTTAGGAAACAACCTCTATTTATAAACCAACTCTAACTAATTATGAAATAATAACCAGAATTATAAATATAATAACAATAAAACAAATAAAAATTACATATTTCAATATTTACAAATATAAAATCTAAATATAAAAATGAAAACTTTAAAATACTTACATGTTAAATAAATATCAATAATGTAGGTATAAAGTATATATATTATAATAATTTTTAAATTAAACATTTCACCTTTCTCTCTAATTTAATATTTAAATAATATATACTTTGAACCTAGTATGATCCTACAAATTTAATAAGATTTCCATTTTATCAAGTTTAAAATTTAAAATACAAATTTATAAGATGACAATATTTTTTATTATACGTATAAATGTTTATTGATTTTTCTAATGTAATACATGAGTAAAGTTTGGTAAGTCATATTTATTCAATTATTCATATATGTTGTATTTCATTTTTTTTACAAGTGAGAAAATTTATCATAATTTAGTTGTCAAACTAGCAGTGAGGATAACTATCTTTGGTTGTTAATGGCGAATGTAGGCTAACTCATCACTGTTAATCAAAGAAAACCATTTCATCTGGAATAACGTGTTGGTGATCTGTAAAGAGGCATAGTTTCACTATTGCTAGATGCCTTTGGGTGGTCATTAACCCGTTTCCTTATATCCAAAAAAGACAAGCTCTTAGCCAAACAAAAACCATTTTAGGGCATACTCCAAGTTCGTATGTATTATACAAAAATTATAAAAATTTTAATCATAAATCTTATTATATTTAAATATTTTAAACAAACAAATTAAGAGTTATAAAAAGAATTCACAAAAATGTAGATCTATATTTTTATTTGAATAGATAATTTTTTATAAAGAATATACTTATATTAATTATTAAATTCTTTAAATTTAATTATATATTATATCCTTATTTATTTATACATATATTTTTTATTTAATAATAAATTAATAATTCGAAAAATAATATACGAAAATATACTTTAAAATATAATAAATATATTATCTGGATGCATATTTGGAAAAAAATGTTTAACATTTCCAAATTAATTAATCTCTATCTAAAAAGCCTTCATTACACCCCTATTATTATTATGAGTTAATGTCCTAATACCCTTTAGTCTTCAAATAGTCTAACACATATTTGAGAAGAAAATCGATCTACATGTTATTAGGATAGCTTATCATGGTATCATATTACTTACATTTTAACTATAAAGCGTTATACTGCTATATATAAGATTAGTTATAGATCATAATTTATTCTTATTCATAAGTTATACTAATCTAAATAAAATGCATTTAATAACTTTAAGGGAAAGAGATATAACTCATAAAATGTATTAGAATTAACATAAATTAATATATCTCGGATGCGGGTGATTGATTGCCAGGACAGTCAGCAGACGATGTGTGAAGTGGGCAAGTGGCAGCCCTTTTGCACTAGATGTAAAGGCGGTGGGATGGCCAGGCGGCTCCGCACAGATGCATTTATGGTAGCATTTACGCTGTCGTCCATGCTCCGGGTTCTAAGCGCGATGGAGGTAAGCTCTTTCTGTAGTGTTGATGTTCAGAGCGACTCTCAGCGGGATCGCTCGTCCTCCGGTAGTCTATCGGCTCTGGTGTATATCATCCGCCCTGCCAAGAGTGTTTGCCTCCGCTGGGATATGTGTGCTCTCATAGCCTTCGTGCCATACTCTGTTCTGGCTCTCGGTGCTTATAGCTTTGTTCAGGTTCAGTCTTCGGCTCTCCCAGTGCATATGCCTTTTTGTTGGTTCTCGGCTCTCCACTCTCTGTGCAATAGTCCTTCTCCCATCAAGTTGCCTAGAGAAAGGATGTGTTTGGTTAGCTGACGCGGTGGTTCGCGTGGGCGCGCCTCCCACCTGCACCCTTCCACTTCTCAGGATCCTTCATAGGATGCAAGGATCCATTCCGTGACCAGACGCAACAGAGACAGGGGTAGGGGGCAAGACAGAGGCAGAGATTGTAGACACACGGTGCATCCCACAGCCCGCTTTTGCATTCCTTGTACTCTGGCTAACTCTACCTTCGTTGTCTCGGTGACGGTCGAGAAATGTGATAATGTACCGGAAGTGTGAGCTTCTCATCCGGCGGTTCCTGTTGACCAGAGGCAAGCTAGTCATATAGCAACCCAGCGCCACGCCTCCGAAGGTTTTCCTACTCTGCACACTGGAACCAATGCTGGCCCAAGCAAGTCTGTGAGGGAAGAGACCTCCAGTTCTGTGGATCACTCTTCTGAACCCACGTACTCAGGACAATTTGGATGCAGAATTGTGGAGGAACAACCATCAACCTCCGATGCAGATTGATTCAGTCAGCGCCTCTGGTTTTTTGGTTCGGCCACTAAAGACGAATTCCTTCCTCATTTTGTTTCTCAGTGTTCACACCTGCTTCGGGCTTCTCTCTATGTTTCAGGTTGGGGTCTGTCTATGTTTCTGTTCGTGTCATTATCAATTCCGGTATGAGTCAGTGTTTCGAGTCCTTCTGTATTGTTCGGTGTCGCTTGGTACACATTACTCTGATGTAAGGTCTCTGGCCTAGTTCCACAGTCAAATAGTCAAGTTTTTGTTTTTTGCCAACTCCTTGGCTTGAACTTTCAAGGCAGTGACCTTGCTATAAATTTTTTTGTATGAATATAAAAGTAGCCTTATTTAGAAAAAAAAACATAAATTAATATAAATAAATTTAAATTTTATATAAAAAATTATATATAAATAATAATAATAATTTTAAAATAATTTTTATCAATTAAAATTTCTGATATATATACACTGAAAACAGTGAAACCAAAAATTCAATTTAAATAGAGAAAAGAGGTAATTAAAAAAAATGATAAAGACAAAAAAATATAAAGGAAGATTCGTAAAAAATATATATTTATAAATAAATAATAAAGAAAATATAAGAAAGCAATTGAGAAGAGAATTTTTTCATTAAAAGAAAAAAAAAACTATTTTATTCATAAGAGTATATATATTTTAGAAAACTATTTTATTCATAAGAGTGAGTATATATATTAGATTGAGAGACGGTTTGTTTTTTTGTTTTTTTTATTTATTTAAACTAAAAACAATAAAAAAGTGTTTATCTCTTTTCATTCAAAATACGCTATTTAGTAATTTTATTATTTATTTGTGTTAACAATATTGGGATGAAAGGTGCATTTCTTATTCCTAGTGTTGTTTGTGTGGAAAAGGACAAAAAAATATGATCACATCCAAAGAAAAAATTATTGGAGAGAGAATATGTATAAAAATTGTGTTGTATATTGTAATGAAATTTGTTAAATGTGGATGACTATTTGGTTACGTTCTATTTCATCTATAAAATTAGTGACCATAAATGTTCCTACAGGCATCTCAAGTGTTTCTTTTGAGAGTCTATCAGCGGTGATCCTAAGCTCTTGAAGAATGTGATTGAATGATAATCAATCAAAAGTAGAACTTAGATCATCTTTGATGTCTTATAAGATTAGTTATAAGTAAATATTATGGATGAAAATCCTATTATTTTCCTAATCAATAACTAGTTTAGAGTGTCCCATAATTTGTAGTGACTTCACTCTTTTTAGTGTTGCTACTTCCACGACGAAAGGAAAGGCCAGAAATCGACTGGACCACGCAAAGACGATTATATCATTCGCCCCGCAGGAGGGTCTTATTGGTTGGCCGGCATTAGTTCCTGCACGCGTTAACTATAGACCAGACTGACCTGTCTTTGATGTTGCTTCGCCCTATCTTTATACTTTGGAAACGATAAAAGATTCACCGGGTAGGTCAATTCCTGTGCGATTGAGGGAATAATATAACTTTATTAAATGGGAACTGATAGGAACAGCTCAGTTACCGGAATGGTATAGGTATAGGTATAGAATGGATAGAAATTTTGAGTGTGGTCCAACCGTTAAGCCGGGAGGTTGGGGAAGAGTTGGAGTGTGATTCAATTTTAAATAAAATTATATATACCTAAAAATGGTTTCAAAGAAGAATTTTTTTAATTAAAAAAAACAAAACAAATATAAATCTAATTCAACTAGTAAAGTTAGTTGTAATGGAGATATTAATATCTTAAATCAGTAATAATGAGGAAAATGAGAAATTGGCTCGACTATACAAAGGACAGCGGGTTGGCTACAAGGATGAGATTGCTAAGTTGCTAAATAATAAGTAAATTTATTTTAATTTGAATTTTGTTATACAAAGAGGAATTATTTTTAAATAATTAAAATGTAAAATTTGATCCTTTAAGTTTTAAAATTTGTTTTGTATTTGTATATATTATTTGAGTGGGTTTAATGGTTAAAAATATGTGTTTCTTTTTAAGAGGTTATAGGTATAAAGTTAAGGGGGTGGAGATGTATGACTCTCTAAGGGGTTTCAAGTACCAATTTGGTGTCTTATATATTGTGTTAGCAACAACCACCTAAGTGCAATCTAAATGTTGATAGCTCTAAGTTTGTTAATAGCACATACTCTATTATCTTTTTTGTTTTGTCATCAAGTTTAAATTGTTCAAATGGATGAAAGTTATGTTATACTACTAGTTTCGTTTTCTAATGTCAAGCTAGTAAAAGAAAAGCATGATCTATCATTCTTTATGAATCAGTAATACAAATGTTGTCTCACTTTATATATATGAGGCATTTCCTAGCATGCATTCTAATAAACACTTTCTGGTGGGATAGAAAGTCTAATAGTTTGAATAAAACAAGGATTTCTATTCAGATAACCATTGGTCTTATTTCAAAGCTTTTTTTGGAGTTCAAGTCAGCTCCAAAACACAAATGTGTCTGACTCCCTATTCAACCTTAGATAGACAATGAGATTCCTTGCGGCTTCTTTGATGCTGCTTTTGAAGGTCATCGTCCAAAATGCAAAATTGGTGTCACCCTTTTCTTAGCTCAGAATTAGTATTTTCTAGTCAGATATTGTCCAAGGAGGGGCTCTAACAATTTTGGAGAGTTTGTAGCTCTTTGCACTCTATTGTTAGTAGTGCCATGAAAACACTTGAGAAAGATGCAAATCATGAGAGACTCAATTAGTGATTAATGGGGCAAAGCAGAGGTTGGTCATTGAAAATATTTTTCTATAACCAGTTATCCAAGACATTAATGAAGTTGTCCAACATAGTTCATTCTACACTGTAGCTTATTTGTTAGCCAAGAATGCCACTTGGTGGGTGGAAGGAACCTTAAGAATCAATGGTACATAGTATCCACCCCATACCCATGATAATGCTCCCATGTGTCCTTTCACATTCGCATTACTTGGAATACCTCCAAGTCACATCTTGATACAACCTATAACGAGACAATAAAGGCTCCTTAACTACTATAATTATAGATTCATATGGCGCATCCTATCCTACCATCCTAACATTTAAGAAGATGTACGTATATAGAGTGATGATAGTTCATGGCTCCACATGATAGTTCATGTTTATAGATTTCTCACAATCCGCATTTCCAATATGGTTTAGGGGATGTTCATTAAGGAGTTACATGCATGGAAAGCTTGGCTAGTGGGTCATCTTCTTTGCTTTAGGTGCAGATGGTAGCAAGGTGGCCTAAGTTTTCAGTTTTTCCATTAGGTGAAGCAACTGACCTCCAAGACCACATTCTACACCTTCAGCTCTATAATTAGCAATTGCCAATGCAAATTTCTTCAATTACAGAGATATTAATCAACCACAAGAAACGACTCCATATACAAATAAAGTATTAGTTCACTTAAGTTAATTTTCCATGGTCGTAAAGTTTTGTTTCATTCACTAATTTAATAAATTTCCATAGTAGTATATTTTTGTCTCATTTAATAATAATTATTATTTAAATTGAGGAAATTATTCTACTTTAGTAAAACAAGGTTACATGGTTTTCCATACATAAAAATCATCTTCAACATTTTCTAGCATCAAGCACCAAAATTGTTCAAATGTTTTTCTTTTTCCCCCTTTCTCATACATACATCAACCTAGCTAGTAGAATTATAAGTTACAACTGATGATAAAGTTATATCCTCATTTTTTTTAGAAAACTCCATCATTGTCAGCTCAACAGAGCACTAAATTTCTTTATCACTATCTGACGGGTCAAACTCATGGAAGTGCTTATGCCTGCTTATTGTAGACACTATTATTATTGATGCTCCTTTAGTCTCTTTTTTTGGAGGGTTCTCTTCTGCTAAGGGATGAGGCGGAAACATAGGGATGTAACTAGATTTTGAGAAGTCAAGGCTCAAGATTTGTCTTCTGTTGCTGAGAACAATCCTTCTGATGACTTGTTGAGTTCTTGACATTTTTTGCACTACCTTTTCATCCTACCCATTAGCTCTAGGGAGTCGGATAACCCCTTTGAGACAGGGCATGCATTCTGAAGATGTTCGGGCGACTGACAAATTCTACACGTGAAAGTTGTGTTTTTGTAATCCAAAGGTTGAAGATATTCATTTCCATCCCACTTTAAATTTATTTACCTGGTAATCACTAACTTAAATCTAGTTCAACACAAATGTGGACGAAATAAATGAACCCATTTGCCAATATTTCACTATCTATTTTAATGAAATGACCAATTGAATTGCTAATGAAAGTCTAGGCAAAACCAATGGAGGGTTAAGTTAGGGAGCCTTATCCAGACCGTAGTAGTAGCTAAAGACTTCATGGACAGGGGGTTAAATTCTGAGAACCATCGTTCAATCAAAAGACCTGCATGGCCCTAGAACTAGGGCCCCTAATTGAAAAGAAGTTGTCGGTCTTGAGTTCCTTGAAGACCACCACAAAATATCTTTTGGAACAAAATAGCAGATCCAAAATATGGGTCCATTTCTGGTGAACCCATTCACTGAGGCCTTTTGTCAGGGACCAAAAACCATTGAACCTGCAAATAATCGCTCATCGTTGATAATCCATTATCTTAATCTCAATAAAAATCTCATTCATTTGGAGTGTTGGGGTCTCTGCTGAATAATCCACCACAAAATTTGGACCTGAAAGGTCCTTAGGGGGATGGGAGCTAGAACTTGGCTTCACGGCATCTTTGAATGAAAAGGGTTTTGATGCTCAAGATGTCCCACCTCCTCTACCACCTCCATTTAGACACACCAAGAGGGAAATAGAGGCATCTTTCTTGATGCCATAATCATCAAGCTTATTTGTTTACTTTAATTGCCTCGCTTTCAAAAGGAGTCTCATTTCCCCTCTAGGGGTACCTATCATGAAATGTATATTGTCTATGAGAAAAAAAAAGCATCCCCTTCATAAAGCAAAGGGACTTTCCAAGCAAAGTTTTAATGTAAACTAGGAATTTTTGGATATATAAGTCCCCAGAACTAGTCTTAAATTAGATGGCATTAGGATCTGCAAACAAAGGATTCATCTTAAGAAAACAATTCAAGAAATTCAAAATAGTCCTTGAAGCCAAGATTGACTGAAGGATTACGTCAAACATTTTACAAATGATCCCGCACCACTCACGAAGATCTCGGTCAAACGTTTCAACACGCTTTGCAGAGAAACACCTTGCACACGTGTTCATCACTCCTCAAATTCTTCTTATGTATTAAGCCCTCCAACAAGTCAAAAGAAGTAGGACAAGGAAATTTCCCCTATTGCAACAAATGTCATGTAATTCACACCACCATGGTTCAGGACCAAACCAAAGCCCATACCAAAGAAACATTCTTACATCAATTTATTTTTCTGTAATAATATAATTTTGCCTCATTATTTGTATCTACAACAAAGTATACTTACTAAATAGCTCTATTCACATGTTAATTATTGGCATCCTACAATTATGTAATTTTTCCCTTGCAACAATGTAAATTGTTCCCTGATGTCACCTTCGGAGGGGAGTTGCTTTCCATTTTTCGGGCTTCATCAACTTGGTGCTTGTGTTTGTTTCATCCTCTAGTTATGTGTCGGGAGTTGAGGGAGCAATTTCATGATAAGGAATGTGGATAGCGTTGGTGCCGGGTCTGAACATGTCGTCGATTCCTTTGGTGTTGTTCTGTATGGGGTTTGCCATGGGTTTTGTGGAACCTCTGCCCATTTTTGTTACAGAGGCTTGTTTTGGGTATGTTTTATTTGGGACGTTTGAGTAGCATGTATTTAAATTCTGGGTAGTTTTTTTAGCCACTATCTTGTTTGCTATGTTTGTTTTTTTTTTTAGGTATTAAATTTGGGCAGATCTTAGTGAAGGCACATCCATGTACATATACAAAATGTATTTGTCTTTAAACTGGGATGAAAATGCAATTTTTTTTGGGGAAAAAATAAATATCCAATTATATATTATATGAAAATTTAAATAAAATAATAATCTTAAAAAAAAATAAAAATTGTTATTAATATAAATATGAACCAATCAAATATAAACATTTAAATTTATACAAAAATTTATATAATTTGTTGAATTTAACCCAACAAAGTGTTTTTTAATCTTTTACATAATTATATGTTTTACAAGACATGTTCAACTAGGTTAAATAAAACATTATGAGATAATTTCATTATAACCAGCATAGATCTATTTTAAGAGGGATCAAATTTCTTGTGCAAAATACAATGTGTACACAATTTTTTTACATGTAATTACTTTACAACATATTCAATTTTTTTTTAATTATAGTGGACATTGCTTTTCTATTTAGAACATAATTGTATTTCTTCTTTTTATTTTAAAGAGGCATGGACAAACTTACACATCCCCTCATGTTAAGTTGTAGAATGCATCCCCTCATACTGGGTTGTAGAATGATCCTCTTGGCTCAATAAAACTTAATTTTTCCAAATATTTATTAAATAATTTAAATATTATAAATAAAATTATAATAGAATATGGCTTGGGAAATAATTGCTTTCTATTTGGTTAAGAGTTTCTTTCATTGGAATATAAAGATATAAGATAATCACCCTCATCAAGAGATATCTAGAATGAGGGGAAGTTTGAGGGAAAGCCTGGCCCCTTTGGTACTACTAGCTGAATAAGCTTGGCCCCTTATGTACTACTAGCTAAATAAGCCTGGCCCGTTAGGTACCACTAGCTGAATAAGCTTGGCCCCTTATGTACTACTAGCTAAATAACCCTGGCCCCTTATGTACTACTAGCTAAATAAGCCTAACCCCTTAGATACCACTAGTTGAATAAGCTTGGTCCCTTATGTACTACTAGCTAAATAAGCATGGCCCTTTAGATACCACTAACTGAATAAACTTGGCCCCTTCCGTACTACTAGCTAAATAAGCCTGGCCCTTTAGGTACTTACTAGCTGAATAACCTGGCCTCTTAAGTACTACAAACAAAATTATTCCAAATAACATAATTTTCTTTTATATTAAAGCATAGTAACTAATAATAACTATCCTCACCTTTATTTTAATATAATACTACCCTCAACTTTATTTTAACAACTTTTATTTTAATATAATACTATCCTCAACTTTATTTTAACAGTGGTAGAGTTTGTGAATAACTACATATTTGGTTCGTGGAAATTCCTTTCTTTGCTAGGTGCTCTCATTCTTTTGGCAGTCACTTGTTTGCAATCCTTATGTTTAGTGTATGATTGCAAAAGATGGTTTGACCAGTCCTATTTCGTGGAAGACAAGATATAGCATCAGAATCTTATCTGTTGTCCCAATGCACTGTTATCACTGAAAATTGCACGGAAATCCAATCCAGCATTGATTCTTCCAGCTTTCTGACCCTTGGTTTTCTGTGGAGGAATTGAGCACCGAAAGATTAGATTTAATTTTTTTAGTTGTTCCATATTGCAGTGAAATAAGTATTGGTTATTTGAGTTAATGGTTATTTGGTTTTCTGTGGAGGAATTGAGCACCCAAAGATTAGATTTATTTTTCTTAGTTGTTCCATATTGCAGTGAAATAAGTAATGGTTATTTGAGTTAATGGTTATTTCCATGCTGGGATGTATGAATTGTCTTCCACACATTTCCCATTAATGATTATAACTTCGAATGGGATAATATTGGTTTGTCATCACCATCTCAAAATGACTCGGTAGATGAAAATTTACCATTTATGTCACCATCACTTCACATTGTCTTATAGATGACAATTTCTACAAATTATATGCATGACCTTTTAGTAGTCCATCCCCTCTACCTAGTTTATGATTGATTGTTAGAACAGGTGAACAAAGTACAATTTATAAGTAGGGGATATTGTCAATAAAGATCTGTCAATTGTCCTTTATTCACTCACTGTCACAATCAATCATATGATAGGTAGAGTGTATGGCATTCCATAAATTCACGCATATAACCTGTAGAAAGGATCATTCAGGAGATAGTGTGAACTGATGATGATATAAATTGTAAGTTTTCAACTGTCGGGTCATTTTGAGATGATGAGATAGACCAGTGCTAGCCCACTTAAGGTTATAATCATTGACATGAAATTTGGGGATGATAATTCATATGTCCCACAATGGACATTACACTCATATTTACTTAAAATGTCATCATAATCACAAATTATCATGATGAAGCATTGAAGCAGGAGTAGCTAGCACCTAAATTTGGAGTGTGGTAGTGTATAGTAGAGTGGGATAGGTATAAAAATCAGTAGATGGTTGACTTATCATGGACATGGATTATGTAAAGGATTAGTTTAACACAAGAATCTGATTATAGGCTCTTGGTGTTCATAACGAATTTAATTGACTTATACCATGAATTTATCAAATATATGGTATTCTACACCCTCCTTATATCACAAAAAATATGTTTACACAATATGAAACAAAATCATTCTAAATTTTGCAATGGAAAATTCACAACGTTTTATTGAGATATTCTAAAGTTACATGTGCACATGTCGTGAGGCATTCAACCTCAGACAAAAATGTGATACTTAAAAAAGGGCTCTAAATAAACATGTTCAGTCATATTTAATTTTCTTTCTTAACATGTAATTAGCTAGGATGTCTTGATCTTGGGCCTCTTTAGTTGTTGAGGTCTATAGTGTAATATGTCTTGCTCCTAACCTAGTCCTGTGACTATGCTGTTGCAAGTGGGGGTGAGAATCAACTGCAATAAGAAAGAAATGTTAAATTCATGTTTATAGTTATTATTATTACATATTTTATTAATAAAAAGAGTAGTATAGTGGCTTTTACCTACTTTAGTAGTGGAGGGAGGTGGAATACTTTTGGATGTGGCCATATGTTCATCCTCTTCTCTAGACACATATTGTACATGCTCTAGTGTAGAAACAATGAAGGTTATAATTAATACACCATTTACATTTAAATATTTTTAATTGTATTCCATACTACAATATTTGTTTATAACACATGAAATACATCAAGTGCTGATCTAAACATTATTATCAAGATCAGGCACTCCATCATCAGTAGGCTCATGTGTTCTGTCTACATTGCTTTCTTGCTTTTTACAATTAAACACATTACCTTATGGCCAAAAATAATAACCAATATATTAAAAAGGTAATGATTAATAAATTCTATTTGTCGCTTTTATCTTCCTAAGTGTTATGTTCGATGCTGGAAGATTGTGAAGACACCAAGCTTATCCTTCCTTCAACTGTGACTTGATAGTTGTACCTGAAATCAAGATTTAGGTCTTCCTTCGTGGGAGTCTCTTTGAATTGTGTCCCCTGTTGTTATGTGGAATTTTGCATCTACGGATAAACACAATTTCCCTCGGTGGGTAGCTATACCTAGAACAACAAATTTAAAGCACTTAACCATTTCTATAGAAGATAAATAAGACAAGGGACCTACTTCTTATCTTTCTCTTTCCCTTAGTCTCCTTTTTTTTGGCTCTCGTGGTTCCTTCTCGAACTTAATCTGCTCGAAAAGTACCTGCAATCATAAACAAAAGACAAAAACCAATCAAAGAAAGAGATCTATCTACTATAAGAAAATGGAGTCGAAAGCATTTACACATATAATCATCATACATGAAGAAAACAATATGAGAAAATGTGTAAACATCTTTATTAAGTAGAAGGAAGAATTACAACCATGAAGTTTGATCCATTGTCACTCTCCTAGCTTGGGTTCCAACCAATATCACATCAAAAGCACAACACTCCGACAGCATAACAATACTTGCTTATAATCTCAAACCTCACACTAATAATATCTCCTAACAAATTCTCAAAGTCCAACCCTTGATCACTTATATGAGTGCTCAATTTATATGAAAATGGAGGATGTTTGGTCATAAATGAGGGTATTGAATGGCCTTTCGAAGTTAGAGTTAGTTTCCATGGAGGAAGGGATGAGAGGATAGGAGGTTATTTAACTCATTCCCTATCGAATTTCAAGCTCATAAGAGATGATAAGTGTGGGAATCTTCTAGATGGCTCCAGAAGATAAGAATATTCCTAGAACCCTATGATGATTTCGCTCAATCTCGCCCAGCACAGGTCAAAGTGGGCCTAAGTTCTTTGAAAAGCACCATGACATGGTCCTACCTGCACTAAAGCACACTTACCCCTAACCAAGGCTGCATTGGTCACTCAAGGAGGCATTTCTAAAGGGTTTCAAGCCAAGAAACTCTCAGGGAAGGAGGCATTCAAAGTGATGACTTGTCTAGGGAATGTAGCAACTGAATTGGTGTTTGATGAGCTCTAATAGTACTTATTTGAATGATGGGAGTGATGTGCCCAAATGGATCTGTAACCACTGCCCCCTAAAGTGTGAAGTCGAAATAATAATGTTGAGTGATATGCTTTATGATGTGATGAGGAGGTTCCGAAGTGGATGGTGCCCTGCATCGATTGCAATACATTATATCATGATAGTTTCCCTTTTTCTCATGAATTGCTGAGGAAAGGCATACCCATGCTCAGCATATAAACTTTCATTACATGTACATAGATATTTGTCTATAGATGTAGGCCCATGATCGGATGACCATCAATGTAAAGCCATTATACAGATGATTTGGTACTTTCCTGAAATCGCAGCTCGGATGGATGAAACTAGATCCAGGGTCTTCTATCTCGTTCAATTGTTCGCTCAAGTATGAGTCTGACCATGTGAATATGTGATCTGAAGTCGAACATGGGAAGACACCGTCTGATTACCATCCAATGATGAAAGCTATTAACAGACGCAAGAGAAATCACCAATAATGATAATGATCCTCAAGGTACTGTAGTACATTATACAAATTCTTTCAACCAAAGGCCAATGATGTCAACCTATCGCCGAAAGCGAGAAACTTTCCATTGATGTATGCAAGCCCCAAGGTACTGAAAGGGTTTTTCTAAGTCAACTTCTTGGATAACATGTTGATGTCGACAAGAAGCAACTCGTCACAGGAGGGCCTGATGTATCCCACATCAACGTCACGAAACGAGTGTAATGATTTTTGGAGATGGAATGTGACTAACAACACAAGGTTCAGGAATGGCGGTCATGAAAATGAAGGTTTATGAGTATTGCAAAGGATGAATTTAACTGAATGAATTCTCTTGAACATGTGGGCGACACTAAATGAATTGGCAACATTGACCCAAAACCAAAGTAATGGATGGTATGATAGACCAAGGTATGATTACCATCAAGCAAATAACCCAACCCATGTAGTCACAATGATGAAGTGAAAGTGTCATGTTCAAGAGCGACTTGCTGCCATGAAGTGGTTTACCCCTTTTCCCATTTTCCCTAGACATTGTTGACCAGTCTAGTGAAAGTGAAACTCGATCTTGTCATGATGGACAAGTTTCTTGCTATTTGATGTTTTAATGAGTTTAACGATAATGAGAACTCGATCCTTTTCACATTTAGAGAGTTTGAAAGGGGACAACAAGAAAACTCCACAAGTTACTTTTCGTAGATTTGTCTCTTAGGTCAAAAAAAGCATTAAATAATAATAGAGAGAACTATTGACCATGTTCGATCAACGTATTCCTTTTTCGTAAAAAATCTATCTCAGTTTGGAAAAGGGTTAAAATTATACTGAGAAGATGTTGTTTCCAATTCGTTAACGAGCTGAAAAGGCCAAGCACTCGGCAATGTTTTCACATTTTGAGAGTCTAAAAAGAGCTTAAAGAGGACTCCACTTTAAGGAACGATTGATGTCTAGGATAGCAACCGCTTCTGGTGATGTTGGAACTTCTCAAAACATGTTGATTTATGTGAAGCGGCTGGCTAATAAGACCACTCATTGAAACTATTCCTCAAAAGGGTAAAACAACCAAGTGGAAGCGTATGATTGACCAAGTAGATAGTGAAGATGGAAGGAGAAAAACCACAGCTCATCTGACAGAAGAGGCTGATAGAATGGCAATCATGAGGGTTAAAATGGAGATGGGTTCATTTTTACACAAGCTTGAAATGAAAAACTATGCTTGGATTCATTTTCATTTTTACACAAGATTAAAACGAAAAACTATGCTTGGAATTAATTTACATGCCCCCAGCATGATGACATGATTCTAGGTGCATGCCCCCCAAGCTTCATTGCATTCACCTAAGTAGACTACTCATGGCTATGATGTGGATGGAATGAAGGTTCATATACGAGATCAAGTGAAAGACTTGACTTGGAGTTAATGAGATCTAATCAAAGACTCGAATTGGAACTTTGCTCCAGGGGACCTTGTTTCATTTTTTAATGAGCTTGACACAAGACAAGGAACTCTGCTGAGATTCCTTGTTTCATTTTTTAACGAGCTTGACACAAGACAAGGAACTCTGCTCTGATTCCTTATTTCATTTTTTAACGAGCTTGACACAAGACAAGGAACTATGCTCATATTACTTGTTTCATTTTTTAACGAGGTTGACACAAGACCAGGAACTATCCTCTAGGACCTATTTCATTTCTTTAACGAGGTTGAAACAGTAAAGAACTATCCTCATATTCCTTGTTTAATTTTTTAATGAGCTTGACATAAGACAAAGAAATATGCTTGTATCCTTTGTTCACGACCCATAATAGGTCATGACTTCCAAGAGGTTCTCATAAGATGTGCGAATTATGCTTTGGAAGGGATCCATAGCAAGGAATCCGAGATCTGGTTCCAATGCCCCCAGTACATAATGTACAACATCACGGAATTGATCGTCAGTTCACATAGGCATGGAACGGGTTGCCACATAATTGACCTGTGGCAGGGAAGATACCATTGGGACAAAAGGACAATTTAGGGAAGATGGTTGACTGGAAGCCATATTTGGACCAAGAAATGAAAGCTGGTCAAGGGTGACAATTCTGCCTTCATGCGGGAAACACATCACTCGAAAGACTGTTGAAACAATAGCTCCCATGTCATAAACATAGTTGTGCCCAAGAAATAAATTGTAATCTAAAGGGCCTGGAACTACCATCACGTTGAGATAAACAATTTTTCCTCCCAACATAATAGGCAACTGAGGAAGGATCCCTAATGGTTAACTAGTTCCTCTATTAAAAGCCAACATATTCTGGGTAACATGCACAAGTGGTGGTGAACCAAGTGCTTTCCAAGTAGTGGAGGAAAGGATACTCAGAAATGCACCTTCATCTATAATAGTGCGAGGTAAAATAATATTATAGACCTGTATTATGATCTCGAAAGGCACATAAGAGGGAAGACGACATCCTCCCAGTCGATTCCAATAAAAGGAAGTGACCAAACTACTTGGATGGGGTACTGTAGAAATGGGTATATTAACCCCTTGAGTTACGAGAGCGGGAGGATTTTCCTCATGTCTTGATGGAACAGGAGGGTTGCCTCCAAGCTCATTTCAATCTAAAGAAGCGAAAAGAACCTGAGTGGTATCATATTCACTCTCTTCGGGAAAGGTATGATTAACTGAAGGTGAAATCGGGTCAACTATTTCCTCGACCTATGATTGGTCAGGAATAGACTCATGTACTTCACATTTAGAGAGAGAGGGTTTGACGTACAGTTGATTTGGGTCTGTCACTTTATCAACTAATGAAGGATTAAGGGAGAGTCTCTTGTAACCAAATGGAAATCGCTGCAGAGAAGCATGACGATTATCCAACACTTTTTTGGCTTCATCCAAATAGGGACAAAGTTGAATGGGGTGATTCCCTTCACATAACCTACATGGAAACTTAACTTTACCATTCTTTCCATGAACTTTACTACAACTAGTTGATGGTGTGTCATCAGCTTGATCTCCAGAAGTTGATGAAACAGGATGGTGTGAACGAGAAGACCATTCTTCTAAGATCTCAGGAATAATAGAACAATTTTGAAGAAGATGGTCTCACGTACAAAGTTTGCAAAGATATTGAGGTTTGCGAGGCTTATCGGATGGTTTCTCATCAAAAATTGCATTCGAAGCAATGATTGCTTGGCTGCCCCCCTATTGAATTTTCTTCTTCTTCTTCTTCGTCTTCTTTCCTTTCTTCTTCTTCTTATCCGTCTGGTTACTAGTGTCAATACTTTCACTAGGCGAAGAGGAAGAAGAGGAGGAAGAAACAACCGATGAAGAAGGAAAAGGGTCTACTTTAGGATCAATTAGAGGTTGATTTTGTCCAATTGTAGGAATATTCAGCTGTGGGGCCAAGGAGGTTGAGAACAACCATACTAGCAAGCCGATGGTAAGTCCCAGAAGGGAAAATGTAGCCATATAAGGAGCACCAATATTTCCTAAAGGAGGAAAAAGACTAGGATTCCCATCAAAAGGAATTCCTTAATCGATGGACTCCAGAGTTGTTGCCATATTTCTCAACCTAAGATCAACTAAGGAGTGACATGGAGGATGTTATCCGCGGTCAATTAATTTTATTTTAATCAAAATAACATAACAAAAACAAAAGAGGAATAATCTAAGCAAAAGGATTACCAAGCAACTGTGAACTGCAGAATACCTCTCGGTGAACCAAGAAGTATGGGCAGGCAATCTCCCCAAATGATGTGTTCGGTATATCACAATGTACAAGGAGGCCAACTCAGTTACCTAAGGATGGATAGAAACATAGCTTTTTCCTCCCATATATATGCTAAAGTACCTGGAGGCCCAATCCGTATTAGCGTTGTCTAATGTGAAACCGCATAGTGAGAGCATTCCTTTATACTTTACGTACTGTAACACCACCCTATATAATCAAAGGTATGTGGACGAGCTATGATATACTCACATACATGGAATGAGGTATCACACTCAGAATGTATCGCAGACAAGTTAGTGACAGTTGCTATGTTTTATGATGCTGGAACACGTCTCTAGCCTAGAACCTCTAAATGTTATTCGTTAAGTTACAATGCTCCATTAGGTTAACGGAGATAACTTTTAAGTTGATCTTCTTAATAATTTTCCTTTCAAGGTTCACGACATGATGTATTTTAAATTTCTAAAATGAAACTAATATGATAAGCATTTTTTTCATTCAATTTGACTAATGAAAACCTTAGCTAGTAGGGATAGAGCAATCAGATTCTTTAATCAAAGAAAAAAGAACACATCTAATGCAATTTCCCCAAACTATTCCTATGAGCACACACAAACGTTTTCAATGCACAATTCAAGTTCTTCTTTTCAATTCCCTTAATTTTGAAATGAACAAAAGGAAACTAATGCACATGCAATCAATAAATATTTTTGCAAGAATGAATACTTTCTGACAGTTCCTTTCGAAAGAAATGAAGACTTTTACGACACTTTCTTTTGAGTAAAGATTAATTGACTATAAAATAACTTTGACAATGAATTGATAGTGATAAAGAAATAATTTAAGAAAAACTAAACAATAAAGGCCAAAGTAGGGCTAGGAAAGGAAACACAAATTGATTTCAAAGACACAAGCATCATTGATTTTTCAGCAAGAAGAAACAGAAGGAAATTTAGGAAAAATCAAGTCAAAGGTTGAATTTTTTGACCTAACGAGGATTAGTGCATCCTTGAATGGGAGACAGTGCGCATCCTTGAATGGGAGACAGTGCGCTTCAGAGCACTGTCATCAAGCCAAGGGTGTTCTGCGGTGCTCTGTCTCTAGACCAAACCTATGCTGGTTCCAAAGAGACCATCCTAGGGGCTTGCAAGCACAAGTTTTACCAAAAAACACTTCAAAAAGGCTGAAAAAAAATCAATGGAGGCAAGCAAAGTCTAGTAGGGTGTACTAGGATGAAGGTAAATTACCGGAATGATGATCGTTCCCCAGCAGAGTCGCCAATTTGTTATGTGGAATTTTTCATCTACGGATAAACACAATTTCCCTAGGTGGGTAGCTACACCTAGAACAACAGATTTAAAGCGCTTAACCTTTTTATATAGAAGATAAATAAGATAAGGGAACTACTTGTTATCTTTAGTTTTCCCTTTGTCTCCTTTGTTTGGATCTCGTCACTCCTTCTCAAACTTAATCCGCTCGACAAGTACCCGCAACCATAAACAGAAAAGAAAAACCAATCAAAGCAAGAGATATATCTACTATAAGCAAATGGAATCAAAAGAATTTACACATATAATCATCATACATGAAGGCAATAATATGGGAAAAGGTGTAAATAGTTTTATTAAGTAAAAGGAAGAATTACAACCATGAAGTCTGGTCCATTGTCACTCTTCCAGCTTGGGTTCCAACCAATATGACATCAAAAGCACAACACTCTAGCAACATAACAATACTTGCTTATAATCTCAAACCTCACACCAACAATATCTCCTTACAAATTCTCAAAGTCCAGCCCGTGATCACTTAGATGAAGGCTCAATTTATAGGAAAATGGAGGAGATTTGGTCATAAATGAGGGTATTAAATGGCCTTCCAAAATTAGAGTTAGTCTCCATGGAGGAAGGGATGAGAGGATAGGAGGTTACTTAACTCATTCCCTATCCAATTTTGAGCTCATAGGAGATGATAAGTGTGGGAATATTCTAAATGGCTCCAGAAGATAAGAATATTCCAAGAACCCTATGATGATTTTGCCCAATGTTGCCCAGCATAGGTCAAAGTGGGCCTAAGTTCTTTGAAAAGCACCCTAACATGGGCTACCTACACTGAAGCACACTTACCCCTGACCAAGGTTGCGCTGGTCCGTTAAGGAGGCATTTGTGGAGGGCTTCAAGCTAAGAAAATCTCAAGGAAGGAGGCATTCAAAGTGATGACTTGTCTAGGGAATGTAGCAACTGAATTAGGGTTTGATGAGCCCTAATAGTACTGATCTGAATGATGGGAGTGATGTGCCAAAATTGATTTGTAACAGCTGCCCCCTAAAGCATAATCTCAATGACCAGTGACTCACTCAGAAGTGTAGCATAGGCGCTGCTACCAACATCGGCTTGGCCCATAGTCGTAGCATGAGAATCGAACTCCACCAAAAGCTCCTGTAAAATAAAGATTTTTTTATATAAAGGATGAGCTAACTAAATCATAAACAAATAATTGGGATAATTAAATGAGTTCTTCACCCCACACTGATGAACTTCTTGCAACAAGGTTCTAATTTCACCTTATATCCCATATGTTTGAGGCTCAATCAGAACTAAAGAATTAAGTTTCTTGTTTTCTTTGAATTTAAGCTTCTTTATTGATTGAATTAGATCAACGGACATAAAAATTGCATCATCAGTAACCTCTTACTCATGAGCATCTATGGATTTCTCTAAGGCTAGTGCCTTCCCGTTGTCACCTTGTTTATCAAATAAGTGTAATTTTCAATTCATCCATAATTAATCATCATTATATTAATATTAAAACTTCTATTGTCGTATGTCTAAATTATATAGAAATTTCACGTAGTAAATGACAATCATAACATAAATAGACATTGCTTAAAAGTTCGGTAAAATTGAATACATACCACCCCCATAATAGCAATATTTTTATTTATTCTATTCAAATTGTAATCTGAAAAACTCTACCCTTGCAATTATTGAGTTAATGGCACACATATGAATACACAGTTTCCTTCACATTCCTCAAATATGAAATTAGGTTTCTTATTTGTGGTGACAGGTCATGTACTATTTATAAACCCTACAACATTCCCTATTGTCTTTTGGCTTCCATCAATATACATAGTTGCATATTTTTTTTCATCATTGTCTTTTAGTTGTGTATAATTTGTGGCCACTCCATATCTCTGCATACTTTTGGTATATTGGACTAATCATACCTAATCATTATAGTTGTAAAAGGGTCTGACATACTCCATCAATTCAGTTAATCCTTCGTAACATACCTTATGCCATCCACGCAAAATATCCCCAAACCATGTAATGATGATGGGGCAATGCAGTATATCATTTCATTGACAGAAAAAATAGTATTTATTTTAGGAAGATCCTTGGGTACCCATTGTTTCACTAGATGTTTGTACCTTAAGGAAAACTCGATGTCATCTATGCTCTCATTATAATACAAAAATGAACCATACTATAGGTATTCTTTTCAAACAATTCTTTTACACCTTTTATCGCTCATCTTGCTTATAGAAATCAAATTTCTGTCCAATATCGAGATGCACAAAACAACAAGAATGTTCTATTCCTTCCACTCATGAGCTTCAACTTGAATTTTCTTTGTCATATGATTCTAATTGTTGATGCATCTCCTAATTAAATATCACCACTTTTATATCTTTCATACTCACAAAACCACTCTGTGTAAGGTGTCATATGAAAGGATGCACTTAAGTCAACCATTCATGCCTCATGTTCTACATGTGTACATTAAGAAGAAAAATACGCATCCCCTCCTTCATCCAAGGAGGTTTTTGCTTTTGTAAAAGGGGAATCTTTAGATCCCTTCCGTTTCTTAGAAATTTTGGATCTATAATGTTTCTTATAATGCCCTTCTTTTCCACATCTTCAATATACCTTTATAGACATTCCTGGAGATTTAAATCCTCCTCTAGATTTAAATTTCCCATTCAAGCACGTATCTGTATTTTTCCTCTAGGCGCATCGTCTTATAAACAAGGCATACCTATCATTTTAATATCTACACTATCATTATTAAGCTCCAACATGGGTTGTGATATTTGCATCCCATCTCTTCATAATCCTTTTGTGGATCCTCTATTGACAATATATTTTATTTATATAGTGATGTGTGCCTAAATCCTTCATTATTTTAGCAACTCCTTGAGCACACCCTATCATTTTGTCTCTCTCAATAGATAAACCTACGATGTTGTAGGTTGTTTGTATGCCATGGCTATTCAGATCCCACACTAAACAAAACTTCAAGATCATCACTATACTACAATATCTATCCTTCTAGTGTAATCCTCCAACTCGGACCTCAATACTCGTCTGTGAGACTCTGAAAATAATTTGGATAATGTATGTGGATTTCCTTTGACTACTTACTATTCATGGTATTTTTAAGGAGGCATCACCTTCTTGTGTAATATCGCAAGGGATTCGGAGGCTAGAAAATCTCCTAGAGATCAACGAATAGATTAAAAACTCCCATAGAAAGAAAAAAACAAGCACTCCAAACTTTCATATCAAGAGTTCAATGCAAGAGCCCTTATCAATGACAAACTTGATGAAACATGCATAACTATCAATGGACTCTTGTTGAAATGGGCATGGAAACTTCTATTGGCATAGGTAACCCTCTTACCTTCTTGTGGCTACTGGGGTGGAGTTCATCACCACCACCCTTTGCAAATCAATCATGTCATCCTTTCACATTGTTTATCACAGTGTCTACATTATCTATAATCTACACCCTCTCACTGTTAAGATGGATTTGAAAATCCACATATTTCTATTAGACAGTTCGTAGCTCACACAAACATATACTTCAATCTACTATCCTACCCTAATGGGATTATATTTCCTTGGGCTTCCCTGTGAGGGAGTCAAGCCTAGTCTAGCTATGATACCAAGATAGAAAATCTAAGAGTAGACATTATTTCACACAAACCAAAAATGTGTTGAGGTCTATTAAGCAATATAATGATACACATATAAATACATGAAGCTTTGTTTCAAGATACACAAACTAACTTGATCACACAATCTACTAGTTAAGAAAATATCTTTGCGTCACACCAATATAGGAAACATTTAAATTGAGAAAACCTCTCAAATCCAATGATATCTAACCACGTCCTACAACTTAAGAAACAACCTTCATTTATAGACCAACTCTACCTAATTATGAAATCATAACAAGAATTATAAATATAATAACAATAAAAATTACATATTTCAGTATTTACAAATATAAAATCTAAATATAAAAAAGAAAATTTTAAAATACTTACATGTTAAATAAATATCAATGATGTATGTATAAAGTATATATACTATAATAACTTTTAAATTAAACATTTCACTATTTTCTCTAATTTGAGTTGTTTTTGGTGAGATTTTTTGAGAGTTTTTTGGATGGATTTTTCTGGTCTAATTTCTCTAAAATCTGACTAAAATTTATTAAAATCACAAACTTAATCTGGACACAATGGAAGTGCTATTTATTAAATGTTTGATTAAAGCAAATAAGATTTCAGAATTCAAGTTTCTGTGATCCATATCATAATGTATAAGAATTTTTATGAAGAAATCACATTGAAGATTTTGGTTCATCTTTATGACACATTGAAGAATAGATCTAGGAAGAGGGTTCTTCATCGTGTCTTAGATCTGTTCTTCATATGTCCTAAAGGTGAACCATATTGGTGGATTCAAAAGATATCGACCAAAATCTTCAATGTAATTTCTTCTGAAAATTTCTTATACATTACAAATAAGATTTATTAAATTAAAATATGCTCTAAAAATTTATTATTATTTATTAAATGACGGATGAAGGCAAATAAAATTTATTAAATTAAAGCGTATATTTTAATATTTAAGTGGATATTTCTTTTTAATGATTATAGAGCTGGAGGATATGTGAAATAAAATAATAAAGTAATTATTTCGTTAATTTTATAGTGGTATGAAGAATTGCTGTTTTTATCCATTTAAATTTAAGAAATTTAGTATAGTTGTATAAGTTAAGGGGTTGACTAATTAGAATAATTATATAATTTAAGTGATTGATTCATTTTTTTTTATACTTTGAAATCCAAATATAGAAAATAAAATGAAGGGAAAAATATGTAATTATTAAAATTAGGATTTAAGTATATTTGATTTTCTAAGAAAAAAGAAAAAAAAAATGTTTTTTATTAATTTCATACTATCAAATAAGAAAATATAATAAAGAAAGAATTTAATTATTTAAAATAATGAATAGTAGAAAGGAAAGTTTTCAATTATTCAAATATGATTAATAAAAGAAAAAAAATATTTCCAATTAATTCAAAATTATGTTATTCCACTAATTTAAGTAAAATATGATGTTTTTCACAAATTAATTTGAAATAAATTTATATTATTTTCATACTAATTAAAAATAATAATATGAAATAAATATTTAAATAAAAATAAATTTAAATATTTAGAATAGGTATTGATAAGAATAAATAAGAATTAAATTATTTCTGCTAGATACCACTATGACTTACACTTATTTATTATTTATCAAATATATCAATATTTTTAATAGAAATTAAAATAATTTTTGTTGAAGTTTTATTATTAATTATCTATTTTTTATATAATATTTCAATTAATTTTGAATAATTATTTTGTTTCCTAAAATAGATTTTTAATAGTTATTTTGTTTCTAATCACACTGGTTTTTAGAAAGGCCGGTTTTTTACTCACAAATTTCAATATAGATTAGTCGACACTATTCGAATGGTTGATATATTAATTTCTATTATATTTGTGGTAACTAATCTATATATTGGTTTCATTTTCTAAGTTATATTAGTCTAACAAAACTCTAACATATATTAGTTTTCAATTCACAACAGTTTGTGATTATGATGATAATTTAAGTACACATGAGTGTAATGTCCATGTTGGGATGTATGAATTGTCCTCCACACATTCAATGATTATAACTTCGAATGGGATAACATTGGTTTGTCATCACCATCTCAAAATGACTCGGTAGATGAAAATTTACCATTTATGTCATCATCACTTCACATTGTCTCATAGATGACACTTTCTACAGATTATATGCATGAAATTCGGGCAGACCATCCCCTCTACCTAGTTTATGATTGATTGTGAGAATATGTAAACAAAGTAAAATTTATAAGTAGGGGATATTGTCAACAAAGATGTGTCAATTGTCCTTTATTCACTCACTGTCACAATCAATCATATGATAGGTAGAGGGTATGGCATGCCATAAATTCATGCATATAATTTGTAGAAAGGATCATTCATGAGATAGTGTGAAGTGATGATGATATAAATTGTAAATTTTCATCTGTCAGGTCATTTTGAGATGATGAGATAGACCAGTACTAGCCCATTAAAGGTTATAATCATTGACAAGAAATTTAGGGATGATGATTCATATGTACCACAATGGACATTACACTCATATTTACTTAAAATGTCATCATAATAAAAAATTATCGTGATGAAGCATTGAAGCAGGAGTAGTTAGCACCTAAATTTGGAGTGTGGTAGTGTATGGTGGAGTGGGATAGGTATAAAAATCTATAGATGGTTGACTTATAATGGACACGGATTGTGTAAACGATTAGTTTAACACGAGAATCTGATTATAGGCTCTTGGTGTTCATAATGAATTTAATTGACTTATACCATGAATTTATCAAATATATGGTATTCTACACCCTCCTTGTATCACAAAAAATATGTTTACACAATATGAAACAAAATCATTCTAAATTTTGCAATGGAAAAATCACAACTTTTGATTAAGATATTCAAAAGTTACATGTGCACATGTCGTGAGGCATTCAACCTCTCAGTCAAAAATGTGATACTTAAAAAAAGGGCTCTAAATAAACAAGTTCAGTCATTTTTTATCATATTTAATTTTCTTTCTTAACATGTAATTAGCCAAGATGTCTTGATCTTGGGCCTCTTTAGTTGTTGAGGTCTATAGTGTAATATGTCTTGCTCCTAACCTAGTCCTGCAACTATGCTACTGCAAGTGGGGGTGAGCATCAATTGCAATAAAAAAGAAATGTTAAATTCATATTTATAGTTATTATTATTACAAATTTTTTATTAATAAAAAGAGTAGTATAGTGGTTTTTACCTACTTTAGTAGTGGAGGGAGGTGGAATACTTTTGGATGTGACCATATGTTCATCCTCTTCTCTAGCCACATATTGTACATGCTCTAGTGTAGAAACAATAAAGGTTATAATTAATACACCATTTGCATTTAAAAATTTTTAATTGTATTCCATACTACAATATTTTTTTATAACACGTGAAATACATCAAGTACTGATCTAAACATCAGTATCAAGATCAGCCACTCCACCGTCAGTAGGCTCATGTGTTGTATATACATTGCTTTCTTGATTTTTACAATTAAACACATTACCTTATGGCCAAAAATAATAACCAATAGACTATACAAGTAATGATTAATAAATTCTATTCGTTGCATTTATTTTCCTAGCTGTTATGTTTGATGCTGGAAGATTGTGAAGACGCCAAGCTTGTCCTTTGTTCAACTATGACTTGATAGTTGTACTTGAAATCAAGCTTTAGGTCTTCCTCTGTGGGAGCCTCTTTGAATTGTGTCCCCTGTTGTTATGTGGAATTTTGCATCTACGGATAAACACAATTTCCCTGGGTGGGTAGCTACACCTAGAAAAATAGATTTAAAGCACTTAACCTTTTTCTATAGAAGATAAATAAGACAAGGGACCTACTTGTTATCTTTCTCTTTCCCTTTGTCTACTTTGTTTGGCTCCCGTCACTCCTTCTCGAACTTAATCCGCTCGACAAGTACCTACAATCATAAATAGAAGACAAAAAGCAATCAAAGCAAGAGATCTATCTACTATAAGAAAATGGAAACGAAAGCATTTACACATATAATCATCATACATGAAGAAAAGAATATGGGAAAAGATGTAAACAACTTTATTAAGTAGAAGGAAGAATTACAACGATAAAGTCTGATCCATTGTCACTCTCCCACCTTGGGTTCCAACCAACATCACATCAAAAGCACAACACTCCGAAAACATAAAAATACTTGCTTATAATCTCAAACCTCACACCAACAGTATCTCCTTACAAATTCTCAAAATCTAGCCCTTGATCACTTAGATGAGTGCTCAATTTATAGGAAAATGGACGAGGTTTGGTCATAAATGAGGGTATTGAATGGATTTTTGAACTTAGAGTTAGTTTCCATGGAGGAAG
Source organism: Pinus taeda (assembly GCA_000404065.3). Taxonomy (NCBI): domain Eukaryota; kingdom Viridiplantae; phylum Streptophyta; class Pinopsida; order Pinales; family Pinaceae; genus Pinus; species Pinus taeda. The sequence continues at coordinate 145,934 of APFE030846533.1, forward strand.
GGATGATAGGATAGGAGGTTACTTAACTCATTCCCTCTCCAATTTTGAGCTGATAGGAGATGATAAGTGTGGGAATATTCTAGATGGCTCTAAAAGAAGAATATTCCTAGAACCCTATGATGATTTCGCTCAATCTCGCCCAGTGCAGGTCAAAGTGGGCCTACGTGCTCTGAAAAGCACCCTGACATGAGCCTACCTGCACTGAAGCTCACTTACCCCTGACCAAGGTTGTGTTAGTCCCTCAAGGAGGAATTTCTAGAGGGCTTTAGACCAAGAAACTCTCAGGGAAGGAGGCATTCAAAGTGATGACTTGTCTAGGGCATGTAGCAACTGAATTTGGGTTTGATGAGCCCTAATAGTACTGATATGAATGATGGGAGTGATATGCCAAAATGGATCTGTAATAGCTGCCCCCTAAAGCATGAAGTCAAAAATAATAATGTCGAGTGATATGCTTTACGATGTGATGAGGAGGTTCCGAATTGGATGGTGACCTACATCGATTGCAATACATTATATCATGATATTTTCCCTTTTTCTCATGAGTTGTTGAGGAAAGGCATACCCATGCTCAGCATATAAACTTTTATTACAAGTAGATAGATAGTCATATATAGATATAGACCCATGATCAAATGACCATCAATGTCAAGCCATTGTACGGATGATTTGGTACTTTCCTGAAATCGCAGCCTGGATGGATGAAACTAGATCAGGGGTCTTCTATCTCGTTCAATCGTTCACTCAAATATGAGTCTAACCATGTGAATATGTGATCTGAAGTCGAACATGGGAAGACATTGTCTGATTACCATCCAACGATGTAAGCTATTAACGGACGTGAGAGAAATCACTAATAATGATAATGATCCTCAAGGTATTGTAGTACATTATGCATGGTGTGAATGGATGTTTTGATGTCGAACACCATACAAAGTCCTTTGGTCGAAGGCCAGTGATGTTAACCTATCATCAGAAGTGAGAAACTTGCCATTGATGTATGTAAGCCCCAATGTACTGAAAGGGTGTTTCTAGGTCAACTTCTTGGATAATGTGGTAATGTCGACAAGAAGCGACTCATCGCAGGAGGGCCTGATGTATCCCACATCAATGACACAAAATGAGTGTAATGATTTTTGGAGATGGAATGTGGCTGACGACGCAAGGTTCAGGAATGGCGGTCATGAAAATTAAGATTATGAGTATTGCGAAGGATGAATTTAACTGAATGACTTCTCTTGAACATGTTGGCGGCACTAAATGAATTGGCAATATTTACCCAAAACCAAAGTAATGGATGGTATGATAGACCAAGGTATGATGACCATCAAGCAAATAACCCAACCCATGTAGTCACAATGATAAAGTGAAAGTTTCATGTTCAAGAGTGACCTGTTGCCATAAAGTGGTTTACACCTTTTCCCATTTTCCCCAGTCATTGTTGACCAGTACCTCTTTATTTTTATTAAGCTTGAGGAGGATAACATATGCTGTTGAAAACAGAAACAAGAAATGCTAAAAATAGAAGTGCTAAAAATAACATTCCTATAAATAGCATTTCGAGATACATTCCAATTTTAGTTAGTTCCTAAACTAAAATTGAGAATTAAAATTCGAATTTGAGCTCAGCAGTTGTTTGTAAAATGATTAATTAATTCATCTTGAGTTAATTAGTTAGATAAAATCAAACATGAATTCTATGTGAAGGCATGCAACAGTTATCCCTTTGATTGAGGAATTTATCCCTTAATTAAGGAGATCAGGATGAGTTGAACTTTGAGTTGTAATTTGTTAGCTCAGTTAACTAAGTTAAGTCCTATTAGATTAGTTCCAACAATTTGTGGAACTAATTTTGAGTTTAGTTAGTCAATGCATGCATGCATGCAACTAGTGTACTTCAGATAACTGAATATTCTCTCATAAATAACTCATGCATGTCAATTCAGACAGAGACCCAATTGAGATCAAAGGATGGGACAATATACTATTAGTTGTAGGAATATTCCCATGAGGATATCTCTTGCATGCAGAAGGAATCCATTCCTTGAGGATTGCATAGTTATTTCTGAGTTTGGTGAGGAGTGTGTGAGGTAATTACACATAAGTGGCAGCTTGAGGACCCAGGAGAAACTGTGCAAGGAAATAGGGGGGCTTGGAGGACTGAAGGAAGGCATATGTGTTGTCTATTCTTTCAATGAGCAGTATTGAGTAATTTTACTGAGAGCTAGAAATCTTGTGAGCTAAAGCTTCATGTAATCCAGAGATATTTCCACTTGTATGATTATACAGAGATCAGGCTTTTTAGCTAAGGCTTTCCCCAAGGTATTCTTCTGTGTTCATGTGCGATTGTTTCTTCTTCATCTGTTATATGTGTCCTATTTGATCTTGCTCAAAATCGATTAAGCTTCCACAAGTTTGTTTTTAGAAGTACATCAAGTATTTTGCTTTAGTATATTGCATTATCAAGTGATCTACAATGAGAATTTATACATGGTATTGGAGCAAAGGTAATCAAAGCAGAGAATAGTATACAAAGAAGGGAGAAGTTCGAAGTTTGAAGTTCTTGATTATAGAAATTGAATTCTTATCACATCTAAAATGTCACCAATGGCGTTCAACGGTTTGAGACTCGAGTATGCCCTTGATGGCAGCTCAAATTATATAGCCTGGAAGGATCGCATGGAAACGGTATTAGAGGACAATGGTTTGAATGACTTCATTGATCAAGAAGTCCCCAAGCCAGCAACAGGCAATGCCCAAGAATTGGCGGAATGGAAGAAATGTGTGGCTAGAGCGAGGAGGAATCTTCTGGAGGGAGTTTAAGACCACATTATCTTGAGTCTCCATGGGAAGGAGACACTGTTTTCAATGTGGAAAACATTAAAGGATCTATATTAGAACAACAACGATTAGAGAAAGCTGGCGCTGGAAGACAAGCTTCGGAAAATCAAGTGTGAAAAGGGTGACAGGATCTCTACATATCTAAACAAGCGCACCACCTGCAGGGATGAGCTTGGAAGTATAGGAATCACAACAACCAATGATGACATGGTGATTCTTGCTATCCTCGGTATTCCTAAGAGCTAGAATAGCTACCAAGACTCAGTAAATCGAAGAGAGAAACTGCCATATTGGGAACAACTGTGGTCGGATCTGATGCAGGAGGAGATCAGGAGAAGCACTAGAGATGGATCTTCATCAAAGCATGATGATGAAGAAAATCTAGCCTTAGCGAGTAAGGCAAGGAAAGCGAAAGGGAAGGCTTCCCATTCCAAATCGAGTTCTTCACATGGTGGGAAGAAGATTGAAAAAGCTAAAGTGTGATGCTTTAATTGTCATGAGGTGGTTCATTATGCAATAAATTATCCACAAAAGAAATCCAAGAAGGGATCCTCGAAAGGATCAGATGGTGAGGCACTGGCCTCACAGTTCGAATTGGATTTCACCCTCATCGCATGCATGGTTTCATCGATGGTGGGTGTTTTTTGGTACTTGGATAGTGGAGCCTGATTTCACATGACCGACGATAAGAGTCTATTCAGTACCTTTGAGGATAAGGACCTCTAGATGCGCATAGAGATGGGCGATGATGGAAAACACCGCATTTTAGGTGAAGGTATGGTTGTGTTTTAGAGCTTGCATGGAGTTCCTCTCACCCTGACTGATGTAAATTATTTCCCTGGACTGAAGAGGAACCTGGTGTCCATCACAATGTTGGAAGACAAAGGCTATGATGTAGTCTTCAGTAAATGAAAAGCATTCTTGAGACACATCGGCACGGGACAGGCCAAGAGGATTGGGATTCGAGTGAAGAATCTCTACAAGTTGGAGCTAGATGATTGTGCCGCATTGAGTTCCAAAGAAGAGTTGGTGCAAAGCCAAGATATTGGCGAGCTATGGCATAGAATATTGGGCCACTTGCACCATGGGGCCTTGAAGATCATGCAACAGATTTCTACCGAACTTCCCAAGGGTAAACTTGAGCAAGTGGATACATGCAAAGGTTGTACCTTGGGTAAGTATGCAAAATCTTCCTTTCAGGATCGAGATAGTCGAGCTGGAGAAATCTTGGAGCGAGTTCATACATATGTGTGTGGACCATTCTCGACAGCCTCCACCATTAAACAAAGGTGCTATGTTATTTTCATTGATGATTTTTCTCGTAGATGCTGGATCTATTTCATGTAGAAGAAGGATCAAAACTTCTCAAGGTTTTGTGAGTTCAAAGCCTTGTTTGAGAAAGAATCAGGAAAGAAGATAAGGGCCTTGTGAAGCGACAATGGTGGAGAGTATGTCTCTCAACAATTTAAGGACTTTTGTGCAACAGAAGGAATTAAATGGGAGTTGAC
>APFE030846533.1:153904-179151 GCA_000404065.3 Pinus taeda
TAAATCTGAAAAGTGCATCTTTATTGGGTATAAGGATGGTTTAAAGGGTTATAAGCTTTGGAACCCAGTAACAAGGAAGGTTGTTTACAACCGAGATGTGGTGTTCAGAAAGGTGAAAGATGTTATTAAACATGAAGTCCAATCAAAGGAACCTGAGAAGATAGAGTTTGAGCTAAAGGAGGGAGAATCAGACTCTACAGCAGAGGAGGAATCAGAAGATGAAGCGCCATAACCTCTAGGTGTGAGAAGATCAGTTCGAGAAAGAAGGAAGCCAGAAAGGTATAGTCCATCTACTTTCTATTCAAATTTTTCTTTATCTATTACTGATGATGATCCCAGAATTATGAAGGAAGCAGTTGATTCAGAGGATGGAAAACTCTGGAAAGAGGCCATGGTTGATGAAATGGCATATTTGCACAAAAATGAGGCTTGGGATCTGGTGGAGTTGTCGGCTGGAAGGAAGCCCATTGGCAGCAAGTGGGTGTTCAAGAAGAAGACAAATGCAGATGGAAAGGTGGATAAATAAAAATCTCGACTGGTAGCAAAAGGTTATTCCCAGGTGCCAGGAATTGATTTTGGTGATATTTTTTCTCTCGTTTCCAAGGTAACTTCTATTAGATTACTTTTATCTGTTGCTACTACTTTTTATTTTGAGGTAGAACAGATGGATGTGAAGACAAAATTTCTTCACGAGGATCTAGAAGATGAGACCTTCATGAAGCAACCTGAAGGCTTTGCGGTGATTCAAGGGTAAGAAAGAACTGGTATGCAAGTTAAATAAGTCTTTATATGGGTTAAAATAGTCACCAAGGATGTGGTATCAGAAATTTGATACATTTATACGGGGACTTGGCTTCACCAGAAGCAAATCAGATCACTGTGTGTATTTTAAATTAATTGGTGACTATGTTATTTATCTAGTCTTGTATGTGGATGATATGTTGCTGGTTGGAAATGACAAAGAAACTATCTAGGATTTGAAGGCCCAATTGTCCTCCAAATTTGACATGAAAGATCTTGGTGTTGCAAACTATATTTTGGGCATGGAAATTAAAAGAGATCAAGTAAAGAGGAAGCTCTAGTTAAACCAAAGGAATTATATCGAGACAGAACTGTAGAGGTTTAATATGTAGGATAGTAAAACGGTGAAGGTTCCTATTCCTGTACGTGTAAAGTTATCCACTGAACAGTGTCCCAAGACACAAGAAGAGGAAGAGGATATGTCCCGTGTTCCATATGCAAGCGCGGTCGGTAGCCTGATGTATGCAATGGTCTGTACTAGACCATACATTGCACATGTAGTGGCAGTATTGAGCAGGTTTACGTCAAAACCAAGGAAGGAGCATTGGACAGCAGTGAAGCGAGTTTTCAGGTATTTGCGCGGCGCTAGTGATTATGGTTTGTGCTACCAAGGAAGACCAAGATTGGATAGAGTGTTGGATATTCATGGCTTTGTTGATGCAGAATGGGCTGGAGATTGGATTAGAAAAGATCTACAAGTGGATATGTGTTTAACCTATTTGGAGGAGCAGTCAGTTGGATGAGTAAGAAATAATCTATAGTGGCACTATCAACTACAAAGGCGGAATACATGGCAACCACTCATGCAATGAAGGAAGCAGTTTGGTTGCAAAGGTTGTGTTCAAGTATGGGGTTAATATAGGGAGCTATAAGGATAGATTGTGACAACCAAAGTGCAATTTTCTTGGCAAAGAACCCTGCTTACCATTCAAATACAAAGCACATTAATGCTCAGTATCACTTTGTGAGGGATATGATAGAAGACAAAAACATGTTGCTGGTAAAGTTGGACACTTTGAAGAATACTACAGATGCATTGACAAAATTTGTAAGCTCTAAGAAGTTCTCTTGGTGTAGAGAAATAATGGGCATTTCAGGGCTGGAAAAATGACTAAGCTCTCCTATGGCCCCCTGTGGAAAGAAAACAACAAGTGGGAGAATGTTGGGTTGTGTTATATTCTTTCCACAACTAATTGATTGTGCAGCAGGGGGGTCATAGGGGGTTTGAGGGGGGCGGTTAGCCCCCCTCTACGGGGTTAAAACCTACACTTCAATCGTGAGTCGCATGTGTGCTGACTCAAGAGTGCTTTGTATGGGCTAAAGCAAGCACCTCATGCTTGGTACACCAGGATCGACAACAATTTCACTAGGTTGGGCTTCACAAAGAGTGAAGCAAATGAGAACCTATACCACATCATGGTAAAAGGTAAGCCATTGATCATTTTTCTTTATGTTGATGATCTAATATTGACAATGATGATTAGTTGATCGAGTCCTGCAAGGAGGACCTTACAAGAGAGTTCGAGATGAAAGGCATGGGTCTCATGCACTACTTTCTAGGCATGGAAGTGTGGCAGAAGGATGGGGAAGTGTTTGTGTCTCAAGGCAAGTATGCCAATGAGATACTCAGGAGATTCCACATGGAGAAGTGCAAGCCCATGCAAACTCCTCTAGTAGGTAACTGGAGGAAGGAGGATGCTACTTCAGGTGAGGTAGTAGCTGCTACTGTGTATCGACAGTTTGTGGGTTCATTGATGCATTTAGTGAACACACGACCAAATTTGTGTTTTGTGGTGAACCAGCTGAGTCAAGATATGGTTTAGCCTACCAAGCTGTTTTGGAAGGCAACGAAGCATGTGCTGAGATACCTCAGTGGCACATCTCAGTATGGAATATGGTACAGACGGACAGAGGGAGTGAAGCTTCAAGGCTTCACAGATGCATATTGGGTAGGGAGTCCATCAAATCGGAAGAGCACTTTAGGAGGAATTTTAAACCTTGGTTCAACTGCAGTTTCTTGGTACAATAGGAAACAAAGGTCAATTGCTCTCAGCTCAGTAGAGGCTAAATATATGGCTACCAGTCAAGCAGCATGTGAGGCCATTTGGATGCGGAAAATTCTAGTTGTATTGTTTGATAAGAGGATGGATCCAATTGTGATCTATTGTGATAATCAAAGTTGTATCTAACTCTCTAAGAATCTAGTATTTCATGACAAGTCCAAGCACATCGATATCCGATATCATCATCTTCGAGACTGTGTGGTGAAGGGGATCATGTTGTTCCAGTATGTTTCGACCGAGGAGCAGAATGCAAATATTTTCTAGTTGGATTAGTTCCAACAGTTTGTGGAACTGATTGTGAGTTCAATTAGTCAATGCATGCATGCATGCAACTAGTGTACTTCAGATAACTGAATATTCTTTCATAAATAACTCATGCATGTCAGTTCAGACAGAGACCCAGTTGAGATCAAAGGATGGCACAATGTACTATAGCGAACTACCACTGATGAAACCATTGCTCCAGTTCTGCTTGTTGGTGTTGTTGCTGGTTGATGTCACTGCTCATGATTGATGCCAAAGTGGGTGTGCTTTTCTAGCCTGCTTGGGTTCCGGTGGTTTGTAAGGTCCTCATGCTAGTTACTATCTATCTCTATGGAAGTAGTGTTGCTAGGTCAGGTAATTGAGATACTAATTGAGAGGGTGATCAGTTGCAGGAATATTCCCATGAGGATACCTCTTGCATGCAGAAGGAATTCTTTCCTTCAGGATTGTGTAGTTATTTCAAAGTTTGGTGAGCAGTGTGTGAGGTAATTACACGCATGTGGCAGCTTAAGGACCCAGGAGAAACTACGCAAGGAAATAGGAGGCTTGGAGGACTGAAGGAAGGCATATGTGTTGTTTATTCTGTCAATGAGGAGTATTGAGGAATTGCACTGAGAGTTGGATAGCTTGTGAGCTAAAGTTTTGTGTAATCCAGAGATATTTCCACTTGTATGATAATACAAAGATTGGGGTTTTTAGCTAAGGCTTTCCCCAGAGTATTCTTCTGTGTTCATGTTTGATTTTTTCTTCTTTTTCTATTATATGTGTTCTTTTTTATCTTTCTTAAAATCGATTAAGCTTCCGCATGTTTTTTTGTAGAAGTAGATCAAGTATTTTGCTTTAGTATATTGCATTATCAGATGATCTATAGTGAGAATTTCTACATATGCCTGTTGTATAATTCCACCGTTCGGGTGAATCCATCGCTATGTTATGTTTTAACGAGTCTAGCGAAAGTGAAACTCGGTCTTGTCATGATGGACAAGTTTGTCACTATTTGATGTTTTAATGAGTTTAAAGACAATGAGAACTTGGTCCTTTTCACGTTTAGAAAGTTTGAAAGGGGAAAAAAAGAAAACTCCACAAGTTATTTTTCGTAGATTTGTCTCTCAGGTCTGAAAAAGCATAAAATAATATGAGAGAGAACCTATTGACCATGTTCGATCAACGTATTCCTTTTTTGTAAATAATCTATCTCAGTTCAGAAAAGGGTTAAAATTATACTGAGTAGATGTCGTTTCCAATCCGTTAATGAGTTGAAAAGGCCAAGCGCTCAACAATATTTTCATATTTTGAGAGTCTAAAAAGAGATTAAACAAGACTCCACTTTGAGGAACCAGTGGTGTCTAGGATAGTGACTGGTTCTGGTGACGTTGGAACTTCTCAAAACATGTTGATTTATGTGAAGTGGCTGGCTAATAAGACCACTCATTGCAACTGTTCCTCAAAAGGGTAAAACAACCAAGTGAAAGTGTATGATCGGCCAAGTAGATAATGAAGATGGAAGGAGAAAAACCACGGCTCATTTGATGGAAGAGGCTGATAGAATGGAAATCATGAGGGTTAAAATGGATATGGGTTCATTTTTACACAAGCTTGAAGCATAGGGAACTATGCTTGAATTCAGTTTCATGTTTACACAAGATTGAAACAAAAAACTATGCTTGGATTCAGTTTCATTTTTACACAAGCTTAAAATGAAAAACTATGCTTGGAATTAGTTTACATGCCCCCATCATGATGACACAATTCTAGGTGCATGCCCCCAAGCTTCATTGCATTCACCAAAGTAGACTACTCGTGGCTATGAGGTAGATGGAATGAAGGTTCATATACAAGATCAAGTGAAAGACTTGACAGGGAGTTTACGAGATCTAATCAAAGACTCGAATTGGAACTTTGCTCCAAGGGACCCCGTTTCATTTTTTAATGAGCTTGACACAAGACAAGGAACTCTGCTCAAATTTCTTGTTTCATTTTTTAACGAGCTTGACACAAGACAAGGAACTATGCTCTGATTCCTTGTTTCATTTTTTCACAAGCTTGACACAAGACAAGGAACTATGCTCATATTCCTTGTTTCATTTTTTAATGAGGTTGACACAAGACTAGAAACTATCATCAAGTACCTATTTCATTTTTTTAATGAGGTTGACACAATAAAAGAACTATCCTCATATTCCTTGTTTCAGTTTTTAACGAGCTTGACACAAGACAAGGAACTATGCTTGTATCCTTAGTTCATGATCCATAAGAGGTCATGACTTCCAAGAGGTTCTCATCAGATGGGAGAATTATGCTCTAGAAGGGATCCGTAGCAAAGAATCTGAAATATTGTTCTGATGCCCCCAGTACATAATGTACAACATCACGGAATTGATCGTCAGTTGATGTAGGCATGGAACGTGTTTCCACATAATTGACTTGTGGCGGGGAAGATACCATTGGGACAAAAGGACCATTTAGGGAAGATGGTTGACTGGAAGCCATATTTCGGCTGGGAAATGAAAGCTGATCAACAATGAAAATTTTGCCTTCATCCGGGAAACACATCACTCGAAAGAGTGTTGAAACAATAGCTCCCATGTCATAAACATAGTTGCGCCCAAGAAGTAAATTGTAATCTAAAGAGCCTGGGACTACCATCACATTGAGATAAACAATTTTTCCTCCCAAAGTAATATGCAACTGAGGAAGGATCCCTAATGGTTGACTGGTTCCTCTATTAAAAGCCATCAGATTCTGGGTAATAAGCAGAAGTGGTGGTGAACTAAGTGCTTTCCAAGTAGTGGAGGAAAGGATACTCACAGAAGCACCTTCATCTATAATAGTGCCGAGTACAATCATATTACAGACATGTACTATGATCTGGAAAGGCACATAAGAGGGAAGACGACATCCTGCTAATCGATTCCAATAAAAGGAAGTGACCACTCTACTTGGAGAGGGTACCATAGAAACGGGTATATTAACCCCTTGAGTTACAAGAGCGGGAGGATTTTCCTCCTGTCTTGATGGAACAGGAGGGTTGCCTCCAAGCTCATTTGAATCTAAAGAAACGAAAAGAACCTGAATGGTATCATATTCACTCTCTTTGGGAAAGGTATGATTAACTGAACGTGAAATCGAGTTAACTGTTTCCTCAACCTGTGATTGGTCAAGTATAGACACATGTAATTCACATTCAGAGAGAGTGGGTTTGACAAACAGTTTATTTGGGTCAATCACTTTATCAACTACTGAAAGACTAGTGAAGGATTAATGGAGAGTCTCCTGTAACCAGACGGAAGTCACTGCGAAGAAGCATGACAATTATCCAACACTTTTTTTGCTTCATCCAGATAGGGACAAAGGTGAATGGGGTGATTCCCTTCATATAACCTACATGGAAACTTAACTTTACCCTTCTTTCCATGAACTTTACTACCACTAGTTGATGGTGTGTCACCAGCATGATCTCCAGAAGTTGATGACAAAGGATGGTGTGAACAAGAAGACCATTCTTCTAATATCTGACGAATACCAGAACAATTTTGAAGAAGATGGTCTTCCGTACAATGTTTGCAAAGATATCGAAGTTTGTGGGGCTTATTGGACTGTTTCTCTTCAGAAATTACATTCGAAGCAATGGTTGCTTGGTTGCCCCCGTATTGAATTTTCTTATTCTTCTTCTTCTTCTTCTTCCCTTTCTTCTTCTTCTTATCCACTTGGTTACTAGTATCAATACTTTCATCTTTTGCAGTCATTTTTCTCACCATCTCTTCTACTGCACTCACCAAAATGTCAAGCTTTTCCTTTGAAGGTGTAGTTTTCTCTAGATCCACATTTTTCATCTCTTCTTCTTTCAACCTTGCCCTTCTTATCAGCAAATGAGCCTCTACATTTACTGCATTGTTCTAAATCTCTTCAAGTGTTGCGGCATTCTTTTCTCTCAGCTGAAACTCCATTTCCAGATAAAAGGCACCCAGGTAGTGCAAGAGAGCAGATACAGGAGGGGGTCTTATATCAACCGGCATTGAATAATAAACTTGATTAAATCTGGCTGAAAATCATTGTACTGTCTCCCCTGGCAGTCTTTTCAGGTGATTATACTCTTCTACGATAAGGAAAAGGTTCTGTTTGATCCTCCACATGTCAAGAAAAACTTTGATGAACTGTTGTAAATCTGTGATGCTCACATCCGGCAAGGCTTTGAACCAACTCTTGACTTTGCCTTGCAAAGAAAGAGCAAAAAGCCTTATACTGACATCTCCTTCATCAATTTCATAAAGGTCTAGAAAATTCTCAACATTCTGCATATGTTGCTCAGCATTGACATTCTTACATTCACCGTCAAATCTTGGCAAGTATAGATCATAGTTTTTGGGGAAAGAATGAAGAACAAAAGGTAAAACCAGAGGTTTATACCTATCTGGGATTATGATAGCTGTAGGAATATGTACAAGAGCTATGGGCTCAGTTTTGTTTTCTTTAGGCTCATCACTCTGAAGAGAGTCATCATAAGATGTAGGAAAAGTAAGGAAGCTAGGATCAAAGGGAAACTCACTATTTACACTTTCTGAATAGATCGAGTGAAGATTCTGATCACCTTTATCATACAACAAGTTCTAAAAATCTTTCAGGGCAGCCTCAAGAACAACAAAGAAGTAATTCACAAGAAAGCAGAGTAGAATCTGAATACCATTCCACTTTGGATACCCGAACTTTGAGTAAGATCCTTCCATTTTCGCAGAGAAAGAGTTATTCCTCTAGTGGAGTCACCATGAAGCACCGATTGTTGGATTCTTCAGTGAATGAAGTCGCCAGGTGAATGATTTCAGCCATCTTCTTATGTCTGATTGTTGTTCACCATCAACCATCAGATCTGAGCTTGATATATGTACTGGGGCAAAAAAATCTTCAAGCAAACCATTTTGACCCCCAGCGGAGTTGCCATTATGTTAGCACCTAAATCCGCCTCAGGCTGAAAGAAGGCAAAATTTAGGGTAACCACAAACCACGCTCATTCTGGTAGCTAGCCCTACTAGAACAGGAGAGGGCTCTCTCCAGGTCACACTCTGTGAATAGATGAACGAAAAGGATTGAGATGACTTTCAAACGAACTATTTATCTTAGGCTAGTAAGTGGAAATGAAAATAAGGAGTGATTTTTATGAATGACTGTGTTTCTGGGATGTTATGGGACCACTAGACTTCAGTGAACAAAGAACTTAACATGAAGGCACAAATTATTTCGTGAGGCAAGGTAGGCTGAAAGCATAGAAATTTAGTTTTAAAATATGGCGGAATGGAAAGATTGATTAAGAAGGTGAAAAGGGCATGGGCGACATGAATCCTTTTCAACAGAAGAATGAACACTGTACATGAATTTTCCCACAGGTAGAGCAATAGAATTGAATTCTACCTGATCTCACTCGAAAAATTTCACCAGAAATGGATACGAAATGAAACTATGGAACATAACAAAGAAATGGAGAGATTGCTTAAGAAGGTGAAAAGGGCATGGACAACATGAATCCTTTTCAACAGAAGAATGAAACACTGCACATGAAATTTTCCCACAGGTAGAGCAATAGAATCGAATTCTACCTGATCTCACTCGAACAATTTCACCAGAAATGAATATAAAATGAACTATGAAACATAACAAGATACATATGAAACATAAGAGACACATTTTCTACACTCACAACCACATGAATCTCATGAATCAGAGTTGTTGCCTTTCATTAATTCTCTATAAAAATATACAATGCAGAAACAAAGTTTCTTTCCCACAATCTCCCAGAAGTTACAAGCCAACCCCCTTTGCAAATAACTTGCATAGAATATATAAAATGTGTGAGGAAGAGATAGAATGCCCAGGGGTTTGGAGGTTACTCAAATCATTTCTAAATGGAGATGGAGAGCCAACCATCAGCTACAGGTGTAGCGCTCTCAAGCATGACATTTGGCTGGGGTGACCCTTTGCATTCCTTTGCCACTTGGATAGAAGCCCATCTGGAGAGAAAATCCTTTAAATGCCGCCTTTGGTGCCAAAAAACCGAAGTGTAGAGGAGCGGGCCTACTTGGAGAAGTCGCGAACCGAAATTTCGTGAAACGGAAGCAAATTGGCAATTTTCCCTCTGTGCGCCACGCCATTTTCTCTGTGCGTCGCGCTACTTTGGGGCCTATTTTGGGTCACTTCCAGGTGTCCAAAATGTGCCCAAGTGGGCTTGTTGGAAAGCCTAAATTTCTAACTCCACTAAAATTTTTGAATTTTGTGCTCATTTTCCCCTCCAAATCTTCATTCTCCCAAGACTGCTTCCTGTGTGTCAAAAAAGTGGCAGAGAGACCATTTTTGGGTGTTTTTTGACCTTTTGGAGACTCAGATCTTGTCAAAATTTCTTGCCTCGACACCAGTAGTCATGATTTTCCATGCTGAATCCAAAAATGTAAGCCATTCCTTATTTGGAGCTCTAGAATTTTAGGGATGCGCCAGTGGCGCGGCGCACAGGGAAAAAAAACCTGTTTGTGCACAAATATTTGTCAAAGGACCAAAAATGCCTAAAAAATGCTCCAAATTTCTTGCCCAAATCCCAGTGGTCATGATTTTTTATGCTAAATCCAAAAATGTAAACCCTTCTTCATTTTGGAGCTCTAGAGTTTTAGCGTCGCGCCAGTGCGCGGTGCACAGGGAAGTGGCGCGGCGCACTGGGCTTGAGGCGCGGCGCATATAGCTTGTGCATAGCTATTTTTGCAGGAGAATTTTGGAGGCCTTATCGGTGTCCCAATTGGGTCCAGGATAGCTCGTTGGAAAGGTATTTCTCTAGTTTCCAACCCAACTGGAATTTTTTAATTTGGAATTCATTTTCCCTATCAAAACTTAAATCTCCCAAGACTGTTTAAACTGTGCTAAATGAGGCTGCCTAAAGGCAGAGTGATGTTACAGTCAACGTTTGAATGCCTTCCTCAACTCAAAATTGAGCTCATGATATCTCATTGGAAATATCTTGGTGTCTAGTTATCATTTGACTCATCAGGCAAGTCATGTGGCCAACTGAGCTAGGAGAAAACTTGATTTTCCCAAGGTCACTTCAGAGGTGTATCAATTCTCCCAAGGCAATTGCATTTTTCATATATCTCTATAACCATGACACCTGTGTAAAAAGTGAAGGAGGTCTTTCTTCCTTGGCCTGTTGTGGACAAACACCTCTCTTAGTTTTCCTAAATTCATCTTTTCTTGCTCAGAAACATCATTTGAGTGAAAACTACCCCGATGTGTGGAACAAGAGATTTGTCGAAATGAAGCGAAATGAAGGGGATAGGGAGCTTCTAAATTATTGAGTAAATTTTGGGAAGTAGGGATGGATGTTAGGAAGTAGGGGAAAGTGGAATATCATAAATTGAGTGACGGGAAGGGGTCCAAAAAGGCAAAACACAGGCCCAACCTAGAACATTGCCAAGTTGTAGCAAGAAACTAGGGTTTGTGCGAAAATGAGGAATTTGGGGGATCTCAGTGATGGGAAGTGTTTGATAAGGTACTTTAAGGATAGGGGAAGGTGTATGAACATTAGAATACAAGCTTTGCTGATGATTTGACCGTCCAAGAGAAATTAGCTTCAAAACCCTAGGAGAGGGAAATGAACCTTGCCTAAGCGCAACTAAAGCATGAACAATGACCCAGTGGGACTCGACATGATAATAACAACTCTTTGAATGATGGTACACTCAGCTGAATGGTGATATGGACCGACATTTGGATGACTTTACAAGGGTAAAATCAAACCCTAGACCTAATGCCTAGTGACCAAATTTTGCTTGAAGACTCACTGAAATGACAAAATTTGACCTTGACACCTTAAAATCACTTTGTAGGAGCATGTTTTATCACTGGAGGAAGGCTGCAAAGACTGACACTAACACCCCTAACCAAGGCTACGCTAGTCGCTCAAGGAGGCATTTCTGGAGGGCTTCAGGCCAAGAAAATCTCAAGGAAGGAGGCATTCAAAGTGATGACTTGTCTAGGGCATGTAGCAATTGAATTAGAGTTTGATGAGCCCTAATAGTATTGATTTGAATGATGGGATTGATGTGCCCAAATGGATCTGCAACAGATACCCCCTAAACCATTATCTCAATGGCCGATGACTCACTCACAGGTGAAGCATAGGCGCTGCTACCAACGTCGGCTTGTCCTATAGTTGTAGCATGAGAATCGAACTCCACCAAAAACTCCAGTAAAATAAAGAGTTTTTTTTTTATATAAAGGATGAGATAACTAAATCATAAACAAATAATTGGGATAATTAAATGAATTCTTCACCCCATACCACAAACTTGTTGCAACAAGGTTTTAATTTCACCTTGTATCTCATATGTTTGAGGCTCAATTAGAACTAAAGAATTAAGTTTCTTGTTTTCTTGAATTTAAGCTTCTTTATTGTTTGAATTAGATCAACGGCCATAAAAATTGCATCATCAGTAACCTCTTCCTCATGAGCATCTGTGGATTTCTCTAAGGCTGGTGCCTTCCCCCTGTCACCTTGTTTATCAAATAAGTGTAATTTTCAATTCATCCATAATTAATCATCATTATATTAATATTAGAACTTCTATTATCGTATGTCTAAATTTATATAGAAATTTCACGTAGTAAATGACAATCATAACATACAATAGACATTGCTTAAAAGTTCGGTAAAATTGAATACATACCACCCCCATAATAGCAATATTTTTATTTATTCTATTCAAATTGTAATCAATGAAAAACTCTCTCCTTGCAATTATTGAGTTAATGGCACATAAGAATACACAGTTTCCTTCACATTCCTCAAATATGAAATTAGGTTTCTTATTTGTGGTGACAGGTCATGTACTATTTATAAACCCTACAACATTCCCTATTGTCTTTTGGCTTCCATCAATATACATAGTTGCACATTTTTTTCATCATTGTCTTTTAGTTGAGTATAATTTGTGGCCACTCAATATCTCTGCATACTTTTGGTATATTGGATTAATCATACCTAATCATTATAGTCGTAACAGGGTCTGACATACTCCATCAATTCAGTTAATCCTTCGTAACATACCTTATGGCATCCACGCAAAATATCCCCAAACCATGTAATGATGATGGGGCAATGAAGTATATCATTTCATTGACAGAAAAATTAGTATTTATTTTAGGAAGATCCTTGGGTACCCATTGTTTCACTAGATGTTTGTACCTTAAGGACAACTCGATGTCATATATGCTCTCATTATCATATGAAAATGAACCATACTATAGGTATTATTTTCAAACAATGCTTTTACACCGTTTATCGCTCATCTTGCTTATAGAAATCAAATTTCTATCCAATATCGAGATGCACAAAACAACAAGAATGTTCTATTCCTTCCACTCATGAGCTTCAACTTGAATTTTCTTTGTCATATGATTCTAATTGTTGATGCATCTCCTAATTAAATATCACCACTTTTATATCTTTCATACT
This sequence comes from Pinus taeda, assembly GCA_000404065.3. Classification (NCBI taxonomy): domain Eukaryota; kingdom Viridiplantae; phylum Streptophyta; class Pinopsida; order Pinales; family Pinaceae; genus Pinus; species Pinus taeda. The sequence goes on from APFE030846533.1 coordinate 166,517, forward strand.
CACAAAACCACTATCTGTAAGGTGTCATATGAAAGGATGCACTTAAGTCAACCATTCATGCCTCATGATCTACATGTGTACATGAAGAAGAAAAATATGCATCCCCTCCTTCATCCAAGGAGGTTTTTGCTTTTGTAAAAGGGGAATCTTTAGATCCCTTCCCTTTCTTATAAATTTTGGATCTATAATATTTCTTATAATGCCCTTATTTTCCACAACTCCAATATACCTTTACATACTTTCCTAGGGATTTAAATCCTCCTCTAGATTTAAACCCCCATTCAAGCATGTACCTGTATTTTTCCTCTAGGAGCATCCTCTCATAAACAAGGTATACCTATCATTTTTAGATCTACACTATTATTATTAAGCTCCAATATGGGTTGTGATATTTGCATCCCATCTCTTCATAATCCTTTTGCGGATCCTCTATTAACAATATATTTGATTTATATAGTAATGTGTGCCTAAATCCTTCATTATTTTAGTAACTCCTTGAGCACACCCTATCATGTTGTCTCTCTCAATACATAAACCTATGATGATGTAGGTTGTTTGTATTCCATGGCTATTCGGATCCCACACTAAACGAAACTTCAAGATCGTCACCATACTACAATATCTATCCTTCTAGCGTAATCCTCCAACTCAAACCTCAATACGCGTCCGTGAGACTCTGAAAATAGCTTGGATAATGTATGTGGATCTTCCTTTGACTACTTACTATTCATGGTATTTTTAAGGAGGCATCACCTTCATGTGTAATATCGCAAGAGATTCTGAGGCTAGGAAATCTCCTAGAGACCAAGGAATAGATTAAAAACTCTCATAGAAAGAAAAAACAAGAACTCCAAACTTTCATATCAAGAGTTCAATGCAAGAGCCCTCATCAAAGACAAACTTTATGAATCATGCATAACTATCCATGGACTCTTGTTGAAATGGGCATGGAAACTTCCATTGGCATAGGTAACCCTCTTACCTACTTGTGGCTATTGGCGTGGAGTTCATCACCACCACCCTTTGCAAATCGATCATGTCATCCTTTCACATTGTTTATCACAGTGTCTACATCATCTATAATCTACACCCTCTCACTATTAAGATGGATTTGAAAATCCACATATTGTTATCAGACAGGTCGTAGCTCACACAAACATATACTTCAATCTACTATCCTACCTTAATGGGATTATATCTCCTTGGGCTTCCTATGAGGGAGTCAAGCCTAGTCTAGCTATGATACCAAGATAGAAAATCTAAGAATAGACATTATTTCACACAAACCAAAAATGTGTTGAGGTCTCTATTAAACAATATAATGATACACATATAAATACACGAAGCTTTGTTTCATGATAGACAAACTATCTTGATGACACAATCTACTAGTTGAGAAAATATTTTTGTGTCACACCAATATAGGAAACATTTAAATTGAGAGAACCTCTCAAATTCAGCAGTATCTAACCACGTCCTACAACTTAGGAAACAACCTCTATTTATAAACCAACTCTAACTAATTATGAAATAATAACAAAAATTATAAATATAATAACAATAAAACAAATGAAAATTACATATTTCAATATTTACAAATATAAAATCTAAATATAAAAATGAAAAATTTAACATACTTACATGTTAAATAAATATCAATAATGTAGATATAAAGTATATATATTATAATAATTTTTAAATTAAACATTTCACTTTTCTCTCTAATTTAATATTTAATAGTATATACTTTGAACCTAGTATGATCCTACCAATTTTAATAAGATTTCCATTTTATCAAATTTAAAATTTAAAATACAAATTTATAAAATGACAATATTTTTTATTATACGTATAAATATTTATTGATTTTTCTAATGTAATATATGAGTAAATTTTTGTAACTCATATTTATTCAATTATTCATGTATGTTGTATTTCATTTTTTTTACAGGTGAGAAAATTTATCATAATTTAGTTGTCAAACCAGCAGTGACGATAACTATATTTGGTTGTTAATGGCGAATGCAGGCTAACTCATCACTGTTAATCAAAGAAAACCATGTCATTTGGAATAATGTGTTGGTGATCTGTAAAGGGGCATAGTTTCACTATTGCTAGATGCTTTTGGTTGGTCGTTAACCCGTTTCCTTACATCCAAAAAAGATAAGCTCTTAGCCAAACAAAAACCGTTTTAGGACATACTCCAAATTCGTATGTATTATACAAAAGTTATAAAAATTTTAATCATAAATCTTATTATATTTAATATTTTAAATAAAAAAATTTATAAGTTTATAAAAAGAAATTCACAAAGATGTAGATCTTATATTTTATTTGAATGGATAATTTTTTATAAAGATATACTTATATTTAATTATTAAATTCTTTTAAATTTAATTATAAATTATATCCTTATTTATTTATACATATATTTTTATTTAATAATAAATTAATAATTCGAAAATATAATTTAAAATATAATAAATATATTATCTGGAGGCATATTCGGAAAAAAAATGTTTAACATTTCCAAATTAATTAATCTCTATCTAAAAAGCCTTCATTACACCCATATTATCATTATGAGTTAATGTCCTAATACCCTTCAGTCTTCAAATAGTCTAACACATATTTGAGAAGAAAATCGATCTACATGTTATTAGGATAGCTTATCATTGTATCATATTACTTACATTTTAACTATAAAGCATTATACCGCTATATATAAGATTAGTTTATAGATCATAATTTATTCTTATTCATAAGTTATACTAATCTAAATAAAACGCATTTAATAACTTTAAGGGAAGGAGATATAGCTCATAAAATGTATTACAATTAACATAAATTAATATATCCTGGATGCGGGTGATTGATTGCCAGGACAGTCAGCAGACAGCGTGTGAAGTGGGCAGGTGGCAGTGCTTTCGCACCAGATGTAAAGGCGGTGGGATGGCCAGGCGGCTCCGCACAGATGCATTTATGGTAGCATTTACACTGTTGTCCATGCTCCGGGTTCTTAGCGCGATGGCCTAAGCTCTTTCTGCAGTGTTGACGTTCAGAGCGACTCTCAGCGGGATCGCTTGTCCTCCAGTAGTCTATCGGCTCTGGTGTATATCATCCACCCTTCCAAGAGTGTTTGCCTCCGTTGGGATATGTGTGCTCTCATATCCTTCGCGCCATACTCTGTTCTGGCTCTCGGTGCTTATAGCTTTGTTCAGGTTCAGTCTTCGGCTCTCTCGGTGCATACGCCTTTCTGTTGTTTCTCGGCTCTTCACTCTCTGTGCAATAGTCCTTCTCCCATCAAGATGCCTAGAGAAAGGATGTGTTTGGTTAGCAAACGCGGTGGTTCGCGTGGGCGCGCCTTCCACCTGCACCCTTCCACTTCTCAGGATCCTTTGGAGGATGCAACGATCCATTCCGTGACCAGATGCCGCAGAGGCAGGGGTAGGGGCAAGACAAAGGAGGAGATTGTAGACACACGGCGCATCCCATAGCCCGCTTCCGCATTCCTGGTACTCTGGCTAACTCTACCTTCGTTGTCTCAGTGACGGTCGAGAAATGTGATAATGTACCGGAAGTGGGAGCTTCTCATCAGGCGGTTCCTGTTGACCAGAGGCAGGCTAGTCATATAGCAACCCAGCGCCACGCCTCCGGAGGTTTGCCTACTCTGCATATTGGAACCAATGCTGGCCCAAGCGAGTCTGTGAGGGAAGAGACCTCCAATTCTGTGGATCACTCTTCTGACCCCACGTACTTAGGACAATTTGGATGCAGAATTGTGGAGGAACAACCATCAACCTCCGATGCAGATTGATTCGGTCAGCGCCTCTGGTTTTTTGGTTCAGCCACTGAAGACGAATTCCTTCCTCATTTTGTTTCTCAGTGTTCACGCCTGCTTCGGGCTTCTGTCTATGTTTCAGGTCGGGGTCTGTCTATGTTTCTGTTTGTGCCATTATCGGTTCTGGTATGAGTCAGTGTTTCGAGTCCTTCTATATTGTTCGGTGTCCCTTGGTACACATTAGTCTGATGTAAGGTCTCTGGCCTGGTTCCACAGTTAGGTAGTCAAGTTTTTGTTTTTTGCCAACTCCTTGGCTTGAACTTTCGAGGCAGTGACCTCGCTGTAAATTTTTTTGTATGAATATAAAAGTAGACTAATTTAGAAAAAAACATAAATTAATATAAATAAGTTTAAAATTTTATATAAAAAATTATATATAATAATAACAATTTAAAAAAATTTTTATTAATAAATTTCTGATATTATATACACTTGAAAACAGAAAACCAAAGAAAAAAATAAATAAATATAAGAAATAATATTTATAAATAAATAATAAAAGAAAATATAAGAAGCAATTGAGAAGAGATTTTTTTCATGAAAAAAAAACTATTTTATTCATAAGAGTGAGTATAATATATTTTAGAAAACTATTTTATTCATACGAGTGAGTATATATATTTTTGAAAACTATTTTATTCATAAGAGTGAGTATATATATTTTAGATTAGAGAGATTTTTTGTTTTTTAGTTTTTTTTTTTTATTTAAACTAAAAACAAAACAAAAAAAGTGTTTATCTCTTATTCATTCAAAATACGTTATTTAGTAATTTTATTATTTATTTGTGTTAACATTTTTGGGATGAAAGGTGCATTTCTGTTTTTGATACATTGGTTAGATATTCTTATAGTGTTGTTTGTGTGGCTAAAAGACAAAAAATATTATCACATCCAAAGAAAAAATTATTGGAGAGAGAATATGTATAAAAATTGTGTTGTATGTTGTAATGAAATTTGTTAAATGTGGATGACCATTTGGTTACGTTCTATTCCATCCATAGAATTAGTGACCATAAATGTTCCTACAGGCATCTCAAGTGCTTCTTTTGAGAGTCTATCAGCGGTGATCCTAAGCTCTCGAAGAATGTGATTGAATGATAGTCAGTCAAAAGTAGAACTTAGATCATCTTTGATGTCTTATAGGATTGGTTGTAAGTAGATATTATCGATGAAAATCCTATTATTTTCCTAATCAATAACTAGTTTAGAGTGTCCCATGATTTGTAGCGACTTCACTCTTTTTAGTGTTGCTACTTCCACGAGGGTGCAGAGGGATATGAATTTAGCTCAATTGTTTGTGCCTTAACCGGGAGCATATCTAACTTGTACACATGAGCATTGAGTGATAAATAATACCATGCCTACTCCACACCAAGGTGGATTCCCTTGAGTTGTGCCATCAAATAAACCAAATGGAAAACCCATAGTTAGTGGTGTCATTATAGGAACTCGACACTTATGAGATTTTGGTTCAACCTTCTAGACTTGATAGAATTTTTAACTAGTCTTGTAGTGACCGTTGCAGGGGTGTCTTGTGAGCTAAAAAAATACTATTTTTGGCCCACCATAGATTGTTTATGAGGATGAATGGCAGTCCTCTGAAGCATTTTGTATCTTTACTATTGAGCCAAGTTTTGAGACTCTCCTCCAATCCTATTCCTAACCATGAGTCTTTGATGTATGGTTTTGTGAAGATAGATGAGTGACCTGTATTATGTAGGAGCAAGAGATAAAGAGGTGTGAGACATTCTTGATTGTTGACTTACACAAAGGGACAAAACTAGGTCATTTCCATCCCTTTTTTTGAGGTTGTCCCACGTAAGGAGTTTGTTGGATAATTCTAGCCAAAGAGTTAGTTTGCATTTGAGTAGAGCATGTATCTTCCATACAAGGTCACACCACCATTTTTTAGTTTTTGTGTATCGTTATTTTGTGTGTGCTTCATATCCCAATTTCATTGTGAAATCCCCATTTTTGGGGTTCTTTGACCATACCAGGTCATCATCTATGTCCTCCCTCGGTCAAATGAATTTCGAGGTTAGAAGCCTTATGTATGTTTTCCATTCTATAGCTTCTTGTCCTAAAAGACTCAAATTAATAGCACTTTCCATCCTAGTTTTCCCCATTCTTGTGGAAACTAAGCCTTGTCATTCTTGAGTGTGTAGACACCTAGGAGGTGGAGGTGTTCAATTAGGTTGTTTGAAAGAATGAAGTCTTCACCCAAGCAAAGCCAAGGGCCTAGACCCAATTTAATCTATTGGTCACTTCCGACTCGCCCAATCATCCAAGAGCCTGTGAGAGGGAAGGAAAGCACTAGAGCTTTCCAAGCATTAGATCATTTGGAGGATTTCCTTGGGAGAAGAAGCTAGTTAGAGAAAGAGAAATTTGGTAGATATTTGGCTTTATGTGTGTTTCCCTAGAGGGAGGAGTTGTGTGCTAATCTCGAGAGGCCTTTTAGCTATGAAGGCTTTGTTGAAAATGTAAATGTTGTTGAAGCCCCAGCCCCCTTGATATTTTGGCATGGTTATTTTGTTCCATTATAACAAGGGGATTCCACCTGTGTGTTTATTTTTTGACCAAAAAAAATAGAAACATGATTTCCTCATTTTTGTGAGGATTCCCTTTAGGTCATATGAAATAAATCACTAATAGATTGAGATTCTTCTTATAACAACTTTCATGAGAATGACTTTGCCTCCTCTGGAGATAATTTTGTTTTCCCATAAATTAATAAGAGTGTCAATTTTATGAAATAACCAAAGCCAATCAGCAAAGTGGTACTCAAGCAACTTGAGGAAGAAGTCAAGTTACTTAAAGCCTTAATCCAAGGAAGAGATAAAGAAAGGGAAAATTTGACTTTTTGTAAATGTTGCTAGGTTGGATAGGAGGTAGGTGATATGGTGAAATTTTTTAGGGTTGATATACATACTAAAAGCTTGGAAGAAAATGGAAAGGGAGCTTTCAAGAGCAAGGAGGGAGTTGGAAGTGCCTTCAAAGAAGATGAGGATACCATTAGCTAGTAGGAAGTAAGTGTTTTGTATTGTGATATTCCACTTCCTTTGATACGATTCATGGATATGGCCACCTTAATGATGTTTCTTAGTGCCTCCACCATCAGAAGGAAAAGAAGGGGGAAGAGGGCGCACCGTTGTTGTATACCCCAATAGGCTTTGAAGAAAGGAGAGGGTGAACCATTTATCAGAAAGAAAGAAAAAAAGGAAAAAAAAAAAAAAAATGGAATGTAGACACCCCATCATCCAATTTATAGTTTGGATCCCCATGCCCAACTAACAGAAAAACAATCTAATGAAATTCCAATTAGTCTTGTTGAAAGCTTTAGATAGATCCAACTTGAGCACAAGGGAAAAAAGCTTCTTTGTTTTGATGGAATGTAGGGACTCCCAAGTAATTGAGATCACATCGTGGATTTGTTTGATGTTTAAGAAACCAAATTGCTCATAACCAATGATTTTGTTAAAGATGGGATATTGATATTTTGAATAAACGACGAAAGGAAAGGCCAGAAATCGACTGGACCACGCAAAGACGATTACGATAAAACGGTATATCATTCGCCCCGCAGAGGGTCTTATTGGTAGGCCGGCATTAGTTCCTGCACGCGTTAATTGTAGACCAGACTGACCTGTCTTTGATGTCGCTTCGCCCTATCTTTATACTTTAGAAACGATAAAAGATTCACCGGGTAGGTCAATTCCTGTGCGATTGAGGGAATAATATAACTTTATTAAATGGGAACTGATAGGAACAGCTCAGTTAACGGAATGGTATAGGTATAGGTATAGAATGGATAGAAATTTTGAGTGTGTGGTCTAACCGTTAAGCTGGGAGGTTTGGGAAGAGTTGGAATGTGATTCAATTTTAAATAAAATTATATATATCTAAAAATAGTTTCAAAGTAAAAAAAAATTAATTAAAAAAAAATAAATCTAATTCAACTAGTGAAGTTAGTTGTAATGAAGATATTAATATTTTAAATCAGTAACAATGAGGAAAATGAGAAATTGGCTCGACTATACAAAGGACAGCGGATTGGCTGTAAGGATGAGATTGCTAAGTTCCTAAATAATAAGTAAATTTATTTTAATTTGAATTTTGTTAAACAAAGAGGAATTATTTTTAAATAATTAAAATGTAAAATTTGATCCTTTAAGTTTTAAGGTTTGTTTTGTATTTGTATATATTATTTGAGTGGGTTTAATGGTTAAAAATATGTGTTTCTTTTTAAGAGGTTATAGCTATAAATTTAACGAGGTGGAGATGTATGACTCTCTAAGGGGTCTCAAGTACCAATTTGGTGTCTTATATATCGTGTTAGCAACAACCGCCTAAGTGCAATCTAAATGTTGATAGCTCTAAGTTTGTTAATAGCACATACTCTATTATCCTTTTTGTTTCGTCATCAAATTTGAATTCTTCAAATGGATTAAAGTTATGTTATACTACTAGTTTCGTTTTTGAGTGTCAAGCTAGTAAAAGAAAAGCATGATGTATCTTTCTTTATGAATGAATAATACAAAGTTGCCTCACTTTACATATATGAGGCATTTCCTAGCATGCATTCTAATAAACACTTTCTGGTGGGATAGAAAATCTAGTAGTTTGAATAAAACAAGGATTTCTATTCATATAAAAATTGGTCTTATTTCAAATCTTTTTTTGGAGTTCAAGTCAGCTCCAAAACACAAATGTGTCTGACTCCCTATTCAACCTTAGATAGACAATAAGGTTCCTTGGGGCTTCTTTGATGGTGCTTTTGAAGGTCATCATCCAAAACGCAGAATTGGTGTCACCCTTTTTTAGCTCAGAATTAGTATTTTCTAGTCAGATATTGTCCAAGGAGGGGCTCTAACAATTTTACAGAGTTTGTAGCTCTTTGCACTCTATTGTTAGTAGTGCCATGAAAACACTTGACAAAGATACAAATCATGAGAGACTCAATTAGTGATTAATGGGGCAAAGCAGAGGTTGGTCATTGAAAATATTTTTCTATAACCAGTTATCCAAGACATTAATGAAGCTCTCCAACATAGTTCATTCTACACTGTAGCTTATTTGTTAGCCAAGAATGCCACTTGGTGGGTGGAAGGAATCTTAAGAATCAATGGTACATAGTATCCACCCCATACCCATGATAATGCTCCCATGTATCCTCTCACATTCGCATTACTTGGAATACCTCCAAGTCACATCTTGATACAACCTATAACAAGTCAATAAAGGCTCTGAAACTATTGTAATTATAGATTTAGATGGCGCATCCTATCCTACCATCCTTACATTTAAGAGGATGTATGTATATAGAGTGATGATAGTTCATGGCTCCACATGATGGTTCATGTTTATAGATTTCTCACAATCCGCGTTTCCAATATGGTTTAGGGGATGTTCATTAAGGAGTTACATGCATGTAAAGCTTGGCTACTGGATCGTCTTCTTTGCTTTAGATGCAGATGGTAGCAAGGTCGCCTAAATTTTCAGTTTTTCCATTAAGTGAAGCAACTGACCTCCAAGACCACATTCTACACCTTCAACACTATAATTAGCAATTGTCAATGCAAATTGCTTCAATTATAGAGATATTAGTCAACAACAAGAAATAACTCCATATATGAATAAAGTATTAGTTTACTTAAGTTAATTTTCCATGGTAGTAAAGTTTTGTTTCATTCATTAATTTAATAAATTTCCATAGTAGTATATTTTTGTCTCATTTAATAATAACAATAATTATTATTATTTAAATTGAGGAAATTATTTTACTTTAGTAAAACAAGGTTACATGGTTTTCCATACATAAAAAGCATCTTCAACATTTTCTAGCATCAAGCACCAAAATTGTTCAAATGTTTTTCCTTTTCCCCCTTTCTCCTACGTACATCAACTTAGCAAGTAGAATTATCAGTTACAACTGATGATAAAGTCATATCCTCATTTTTTTAGAAAACTCCATCATTGTCAGCTCAACAGAGCACTGAATTTCTTTATCACTATCTCACAGGCCAAACTCATGGAAGTGCTTATGCCTGCTTATTGTAGACACTATTATTATTGATGCTCTTTCAGTCTCTTTTTTCAGAGGATTCTCTTCTGCTAAGGGATGAGGCAGAACCATAGGGATCTAAACTAGATTTTGAGAAATCGAGGCATCAGAATTTGTCTTTTGTTGCTGAGAACAATCCTTCTTATGACTTGTCGAGTTCTTGACATTTGTTGCACTACCTTTTCATCCTACCCTTTGGCTCTAGGGAGTCGGATAACCCCTTTGAGACAGGGCATGCATTCTGAAGATGTTTAGGCGACTGACAAATTCTACACGTGAAAGTTGTGTTTTCGTAATCCAAAGGTTAAAGATATTCATTGCCATCTCGCTTTAAATTTATTTACCTGGTAATCATTGACTTAAATCTAGTTCAACACAAATGTGGACGAAAGAAATGAACCCATTTGCCAATATTTCACTATCTATTTTGATGAAGTGACCAATTGAATTGCTAATAGCTTCGAGAAAGTCTGGGCAAAACCAATGGAGGGTTAAGATAGGGAGCCTTATCTATACCATAGTAGCTAAAGACTTCATGGACAAGGGGTTAAACTCTGAGAACCATCATTGAATCTTTTCATGGCCCTAAAACTAGGGCCCCTAATCGAAAAGCAGTTGTCGGTCTTTGAGGTCCTTGAAGACCACCACAAAATATCTTTTGGAACAAAATAGCAGATCCAAAATATGGGTCCATTTCTGGTGAACCCATGTACTGAGGCCTTTTGTCGGGGACCAAAACCATTGAACTTGCAAATAATCGCTCGTCGTTGATAATCCATTATCTTAATCTTAGTAAAAATCTCATTCATTTGGAGTGTTGGGGTCTCTGTTGAATAATCCACCACAAAATTTGGACCTGAAACATCCTCAGGGGGATGGCGGCTAGAACTTGGCTTCAAGGCATCTTTGAATGAAAAGTGTTTTGATGCTCAAGATGTCCCACCTCCTCTGCCACCTCCATTTAGAAACACCAAGAGGGAAATAGAAGCATCTTTCTTGATGCCATAATCATCAAGCTTCTTTGTTTACTTTAATTGTTTGGCTTTTAAAAAGAGTCTCATCACCCCTGCAGGGGTACCTATCAGCAAATGTATATCATCTATGAGCAAAAAAAGCATCCCCTTCACCGACCATAAAGCAAAGGGACTTTCCAAGCAAAGTTTTAACGAAAACTAGGAATTTTTGGATATCTAAGTTCCGAAAACCAGTCTTAAATTAGATGGCATTAGGATCTGCAGACAAAGGATTCATCTTAAGAAAACAATTCAAGAAATTCAAAGTTGTCCTTGAAGCCAAGATTGGCCGAAGGATTACGTCAAACATTTTACAGATGATCCCACACCACTCACGAAGATCTCGGTCAAACGTTTCGAAAAACACTTTGCAGAGAAACACCTTGCACACATGTTCATCACTCCTCAAATTCTTCTTGTGTATTAAGCCTTCCAACGCGTCAAAAGAAGTAGGACAAGGAAATTTCCCCTATTGCAACAAATGTCATGTAATTCACACCACCATGGTTCTAGATCAAACCAAAGCCCATACCAAAGAAACATTCCTACTTCAATTTATTTTTCAGTAATAATATAATTTTGCCTCATTATTTATATCTACAACAAAGTATACTTACTAAATAACTTTAATCACATATAATTTATTGGCATCCTACAATTTTGTAACTTTTCCCTAGCAACAATGTAAAATTGTTAATAATATTCATTTAAATTCTATAATGTTGTACTACTAAATGAATAAGTAGGCCCTCTAAGTACTATTAGCTGACCCTCTAAAACTATAGAATTTCAATTTTATTAAAATAAAAAAAAATAATAAAAAAATATGAAGGACTTCTATTTTATATAAAACATATATTTATATAAACAAGTAAAATGTAAATATTCAATGGACAATGCCCAGAGATTTTGCTGCAGTAAGAAACCTAGTTGCCCGGTTTTTTTCTGGTCACCTCAATGAGGGGGCTCGATGAGTAGAACCCTACCCACTGTAGCACCCTTCTCCTTTTTGCCTCTCGTCGCTCTGGTTCGGAGGGGAGTTGCTTTACATTTTCTGTTTGCTCGTGGTCCATTTTTCGGGCTTCGTCCGCTTGACGCATGTGTTTGTTTCATCCTGTGGTTATGTGTTGGGAGTTGAGGGAGCAATTTCATGACAAGGAATGTGGATGGCGTTGGTGCGGGGTCTGACTGTGTCGTCGATTCCTTTGGTGTTTGCCATGGGTTTTCTGGAACTTTTGCCCATTTTTGTTACAAAGGCCTGTTTTGGGTATGTTTTATTTGGGACATTTGTGTTTAAACTTTGGCTGGTTTTGTTTTTAGCTACTATTTTGTTTGATAGGTTTTTGGTTTTTTTCCTAGTTTTAGGTTTTTTTTGGCTTACTTTTTTATATTACCACTTTTAGTTTTAGGTTTTTTTTGGCTTACTTTTTTATATTACCACTTTTAGATTTAGGCTGATCTTAGTAAGAGCACATCCATTTATATATACAAAATATATATTTGTCTTTAAATTAGGATGAAAATGCAACGTTTTTTTTCCGAATAAAAAGTATAATATCAATTAAACTATAAGTAAATTTAAATAAATAATAATTTTTTTGTTATTAATATAAATATTAACCAATCAAATATAAACATTTAAATTTATATAAAAATTTATATATTGGGTTGAATTTAACTAAACACAATTTTTTTTAATCTTTTACATAATTATATGTTT
>APFE030846533.1:192191-216553 GCA_000404065.3 Pinus taeda
TTATATTGATAGTTTTTTTGGAGAAGGTTTATTGATTTGTCTTATTTTGCTGATGAGATGTCTCTCCTATTTTATTAGTGGTTCCTCATGGATGTTTGGTTCCATTCGCTGATCACAACCTTAATATCTTTTTTGGTATTTCTCTACACCACCTTCCTTTTTATTATGTCTATGTTTATGATCTATAGTCTCTCATGGGAACTTTATCACTTTTTATAACTAAGTATGGTTCCATTCGCTGATCACAACCTTAATATCTTTTTTGGTATTTCTCTACACCACCTTCCTTTTTATTATGTCTATGTTTATGATCTATAGTCTCTCATGGGAACTTTATCACTTTTTATAACTAAGTATGGTTCCATTCGCTGATCACAACCTTAATATCTTTTTTGGTATTTCTCTACACCACCTTCCTTTTTATTATGTCTATGTTTATGATCTATAGTCTCTCATGGGAACTTTATCACTTTTTATAACTAAGTATATGTAACCGTTTTATATAATATATAATCAATGTTTATTTTGCCTGGAAATAATAAAATATATATTTAAAGTTCATGTTAAATAAGTGTGATTAACTATTTTAGTATTTTAACGTATTTTTTTATAATAGGTGGAACAAGATTTAGAGTTAGATATTGATTTTTTTATTAAATGTCCTTCAAATACTTAGGAATAAAAATTAGGAGTTCACAATTAAATTAGATCCAAAAAATCTATAAAATTAATATTAATATAAAAAATATGATTAAAAACCAAATAATTAAGATAAATAAAATAATAATAAGAGGACAGAAAAGAAAAACAATAAAATTTTAATAGTAAAATCGACAAATTAAATAATGTTATGGAGCATCGATATAAATAATAATTTATACTTCAATTTTAATAGTAAGTAAATACAGAAAAGGTAATTACACTTTAATGATACCATATCACAAATGAAACGGTTTATTAACTTTCATTTTCATTATATTAAATATAGTATAGAGATCAATATGAATTTAGAAAATTATAATTAACTTTAACCAATATACATTCTTAAAATTTATATTTTTCTTGCACGCGCTAATTATGGACCAAACTGACCTGTCTCTGATGTTGCTTCCCTGTCTTTATACTTTAGAAACGATAAAAGATTCACCGGGTAGGCCAATTTCTCTGCGATTGAGGGAATAGTATAACTTTATTAAATGGGAATGGATAAGAACACTTCAGTTACCGAAATGGGATATAGAATGGAAAGAAATTTTGAGTAGGTGGTCTCACGCTTAACTTGGGAGGTTGGGCGAGAGTGAGGATGTGTGTAATTTTAAATAAAACTATATATACTTAAAAATGGTAACAAATAAGATTTTTTTTAGTTAAAAAGAAAAAGAAAAAAACAAGTATAAATATAATTTAACAAGTGAAGTTAGTTGTGATGGAGATATTAGTTTAACCAGGCTGTTTTTTTCCCTGAAAGTTATGGAAATTCCGGTCATATTTTGAGAAAATCCGCATAGGATTTTTGTAAATCCAAGTCACAGTTGTTAAACTTCAAAATTTTAGGTGCTCCAGATGTTTTTGATGGTGCTCAATCCATTTCTACCATCAAAAACACAATTCAAACACTCCCTCTACAAGATTTTTTTACTTTTTTTTTGCCCGGATTTTGCCCACTTTTGACTGTCCGGGCAATTCCTCTGCCTCCGTAGAGACTCCGATATTAATATCTTAAACCAGTGACAATAGGGAAAACGAGAAATTGGTTCGACTATACAAAGGAAAGGGATTATTTTTTAAATAATTAAAGATAATTAAAATGTAAAATTTGATTTGTTAGGTTTTTAAATTTGTTTTGTATTTGTATATACTATTTGAGTGGGTTTAATGGTTAAAAATATGTGTTTCTTTTTAAGAAGTTATAGGTATAAATCTAACGGGATGGAGATGTATGACTGTGTAAGGGGTCTCAAGTACCAATTTGGTCTCTTATACATCGTGTTAGCAACAACCACCTAAGTGCAATCTAAATGTTGATAGCTCTAAGTTTGTTAATAGAACACTCTATTATCTTTTTTGTTTTGTCATCAAGTTTAAATTGTTCAAATGGATGAAAGTCATGTTATACTACTAGTTTCATTTTCGAGTGTCAAGCTAGTAAAAGAAAAGCATGATGTATCTTTCTTTATGAATGAGTAATACAAATGTTGTCTGACTATATATATATGAGGCATTTCCTAAAATGCATTCTAATAAACACTTTCTGGTGGGATAGAAATTCTAGTAGTTTGAATAAAACAAGGATTTCTATTCAAATAACAATTGGTCTTATTTCAAAGCATTTTTTGGAGCTCAAGTCAACTCCAAAATACAAATGTGTCTGACTCCCTATTCAACCTTAGATAGACAATGAGATTCCTTGGGGCTTCTTTGATGGTGCTTTTGAAGGTCATCCTCCAAAATGAAGAATTGGTGTCACCCTTTTTCTAGCTCAAAATTAGTATTTTCTAGTCAGATATTATCCAGGGAGAGGCTCTAACAATTTTGAAGAGTTTGTAGCTCTTGCACTCTATTGTTATTATTGCCACGAAAACACTTGACAAAGATGCAAATCATGAGAGACTCAATTAGTGATTAATGGGGCAAAGCAGAGGTTGGTCATTGAAAATATTTTTCTATAACCAGTTATCCAAGACATTAATGAAGCTCTCCAACCTAGTTCATTCAATTTGACTGAGGCACAACAACACTGTAGCTTATTTGTTAGCCAAGAATGCCACTTGGTGGGTGGAAGGAACCTTAAGAGTCAATGGTCCATAGTGTCCACCCCATACCCATGATAATGCTCCCATGTGTCCTCTCATATTCGCATCACTTGGAATACCTCCAAGTCACCTCTTGATACAACTTCTAACGAATCAATAAAGGCTCCTTAACTACTGCAATTATAGATTCAGATGGTGCATCCTATCCTACCATCCCGACATTTAAAAGGTTGTACTTATATAGAGTGATGATAGTTCATGGCTCCACCTGATGGCTCATGTTTATAGATTTCTCACGATCCACATTTCCAATATGGTTTAGGGGATGTTCATTAAGGAGTTCCATGCATGGAAAGCTTGGCTAGTGGATTGTCTTCTTTGCTTTAGATGGATATGGTAGCAAGGTGGCCTAAATTTTCAGTTTTTCCATTAGGTGAAGCAACTGACCTCCAAGACCACATTCTACACCTTCAGCTCTATAATTAACAATTGTCAACACAAATAGCTTCAATTATAGAGATATTAATCAACCACCATAAACAACTCCATATATGAATAAATTATTAGTTTACTTAAGTTAATTTTCCATGGTAATAAAGTTTTGTTTCATTCATTAATTTAATAAATTTCCATAGTAGTATATTTTTGTCTCATTTAATAATAATAATTAGTATTATTATTTAAATTGGGGAAATTATATTACTTCAGTAAAACAAGGTTACATCATTTTCCATACATAAAAAACATCTTCAATATTTTCTAGCATCAAGCACCAAAATTGTTTAAAGGTTTTTCTTTTTCCCCCTTTCTCCTACATACAACAACCTAGCCTATAGAATTATCAGTTACAATTGATGATAAAGCCATATACTTAGTTTTTTAGAAAACTCCATCATTATGAGCTCAACAGAGCATTGAATTTCTTTGTCACTATCTAACAAGTCAAACTCATGGAAGTGCTTATGCTTGCTTATTACAGACACAATTATTATTGATGCTCTTTTAGTCACTTTTGTCGCAGGATTCTCTTCTGCTAAGGGATGAGGCGGAACCATAGGGTTTTATACTAGATTTTGAGAAGTCAAGGCATCAAAATTTGTCTTTTGTTGTTAAGAACAATCCTTTTTATGACTTGTCAAGTTCTTAACATTTGTTGCACTACCTTCTCACCTTGCCAGTTGCGAATGGGTTTTCTTGGCTCTAGGGAGTCAAATAACCCCTTTGAGACAAGGCATGCATTATGAAGATGTTCAAGCGGCTAACAAATTCTACACATGAAAGTTGTGTTTTCGTAATCCAAAGGCTGAAGATATTTATTGCCATCCCACTTTAAATTTATTTACTTGGTAATCATTCACTTAAATATAGTTCCACACAAATGTGGATGAAAGAAATGAACCCATTTGCCAATATTTCACTATCTATTTTGTTGGAGTGGCCAATTGAATTGCTAATAGCTTCGAGAAATTCTGGGAAAATCCAATGGAGGGTTAAGTTAGGGAGCCTTATCCATACTAGAGTAGTTAAAGACTTCATGGACAGGCAGTTAAACTCTGACAACCATCATTGAATCGAAAGACCTGCATGGCCCTAGAACTAGGGCCCCTAGTCGAAAAGCAGTTATCGGTCTTCAAGGTCCTTGAAGACCACCACAAAATATCTTTTGGAACAAAATAGCATATCCAAATTATGGGTCCATTTCTGGTGAATCCATGCCCTGAGGCCTTTTATCGAGGGCCAAAAACAATTGAGCTTGCAGATAAACGCTCGTTGTTGATAATCCATTATCTTAATCTTAGTAAAAAGCTCATTCATTTGGAGTGTTAGAGTCTCCACTGAATACTCCACCACAAAAGTTGGACTTGAAAGATCCTTAGGGGGATGGGAGCTAGAACTTAGCTTCAAGGCATCTTTGAATGACAAGGGTTTTGATGTTGAAGATGTGCCACCTCCTCTACCACCTCCATTTAGACATACCAAGAGGGAAATAGAGACATCTTTCTTGATGCCATAATCATCAAGCTCATTTGTTTACTTTAATTGCCTCCCTTTGAAAAGGAGTCTCATCGCCTCTGCAGGGGTACCTATCAACAAATGTATATCATCTATGAGCAAGAAAACAACATCCCCTTCAATGATCATAAATAAAGGGGACGTTCTAGGAAAAGTTTTGACGAAACTTGGGAAATTTTGGATATCTAAGTCCCCAAAACCAGTCTTAAATGAGATGGCATTAGGATCTGCAGACAAAGGATTCATCTTAAGAAAACAATTCAAGGTTTTCAAAATAGTCCTTGAAGCCACGATTGGCTGAAGGATTATGTCAGACATTTTACAGATGATCCCACACCACTCAGAAAGATCTCGGTCAAACGTTTCGACAAACATTTTACAGAGAAACAGCTTACACATGTGTTCATCACTCCCCAAATTCTTCTTGTGTATTAAGCCCTCCAACATGCCAAAAGAAGCCGGAGAAGGAAATTCCCCCTATTACAACAAATGTACACCACCATGGTTCCGGACCAAACCAAAGCCCATACCAAAGAAACATTCCTACTTCAATTTCGTAATAGTATAATTTTGCCTCATTATTTATATCTACAGCAGAATATACCTACTAAATAACTCTATTCACATGTAATTTATTAACATCCTACAATTCTGTAATTTTTGCCTCGCAACAATGTAAAATTGTTAATAATATTCATTTAAATTCTATAATATTGGAACAATACTCCTTATCTAAACCTAAATTTCGAGCAATATATTTTTTCTCATTATTTAATAATATAATAATAAGCCACATTTAACATAAAGATATAATAATCGTATTTAAAAATGATATTTTGAAATATGATTCCTTAAAATGATAGAATTTCAATTTTATTAAAATAAATAAATAATTATGAAGGCCTTCTATTTTATATAAAATATATATTTATATAAACAAATAAAATGTAAATATTCAATGGACAGTGCCTGGAGATTTTGCTGGCGTAGGAACCCTAGTTGCCCGGTTTTTTTCTGGTCCCCTCAATGAATGGAACCCTAGCCACTGTAGCACCCTTTTCCTTTCTGCGTCTTGTCGCTCTGGTTTGACGGTGCCTCTCTTGTTGTTGTTGTTTCCTGTTGCCTGATGTCGCTTTCGGAGGGGAGTTGCTTTACATTTTCTGTTTGTTGCTTCTTGGAGCGGTGCTCGTGGTCCATTTTTAGGTAGGTTTGAGTGTCCGTTTTATGTTGCCACTATTAGATTTGGGCAAGTTTATTGTTTGCTAATTTTTTTAGTATTTTTATTTTATAGTTTTTGGGGTTTTTTTAGGCTGCCTTAGTGTCCGTTTTATGTTGCCACTATTAGACTTGGGCATATCTGAGTGAAGGTATAACCATGTATATATACAAAATGTATTTGTTTTGGGAAGAAAATACAATTTTTCTAGGAAAAAAAATTTAAATATCAATTATATATTATATAAATTTAAATAAATAATAAGTTTAAAAATAATCTTTATTATTTTTTTTGAAAGGTTCGGTTGCTATGTATTATATTGAAAAAAAAACAGGGATTTCAAATCCTCTAGTACATAATATGCGCTAACTGAAGGAAAACAAAGGGTTTACAAAAAGAGGCACCCCTTTGTTCCTTGGCTTGCTAGTTTTGCTACTGTTTATAACGGAATTACTATAGATTCTAACAAAGGAGAATAACAAAAAGGTACATTTGAAGTTCATTCAGTCAATCAGGATGTGTTGGATGTGTCTAGCCATTGATTCCTCTGGCTGGTCATCTTTAGCTTCTTGTTTGATACTGAAGGAGCTGGTGGCGATGACGCTTTTCTTTTCCATCATGATTTTCAAAATGGAGAAAAAATAATCTTTATTATTAATATAAATATGAACCAATCAAATATAAACATTTAAATTTATACAAAAATGTATGTAATTTGTTGAATTTAATTGAACACAATTTTTTTAATTTTTTACATATAATTATATGTTTCGGATAGATCTATTCTTCATGTGTAAATTTTTTAGAGTGCAAAATACAATGTGTACATATTTTTTTACTTCTAATTACTTCACAACATATTCAATTTTTTTTAATTATAGTAGATATATTTTTCTATTTAGAACATAATTTTTATTTGTATTTTTATTTTAAAGAGGCATGGACGAATGGACGGACAAACTTACACATCCCCTCATACTGGGATGTAGAATGAGTCTCTCAGGCTCAATAAAACTTAATTTTTCCAAATATTTATTAAATAATTTAAATATTATAAATAAAATTATAAAAAATATGGCTTGGGAAATAATTGCTTTCTATTTGGTTAGGAGTTTGCTTCT
This sequence comes from Pinus taeda, assembly GCA_000404065.3. NCBI lineage: Eukaryota > Viridiplantae > Streptophyta > Pinopsida > Pinales > Pinaceae > Pinus > Pinus taeda. The sequence continues at coordinate 199,295 of APFE030846533.1, forward strand.
TTGGAATATAAAGATATAAGATAATGACCCTCATCAAGAGATATCTAGAATGAGGGAAAGACCTTAGGTACTATTAGTTGACTAAGCCTCGCCCCTTATGTACTACTAGCTAAATAACACTGGCCCTTTAGGTACTATTAGTTGAATAACTGTAGCACCTTAGGTACTATTAGATTAATAAGCCTGACCCTTTAGATACTATTAGCTTAATAAACCTAGCCCCTTAGGTACTACAAGCGGAATAATTCCAAATAACATAATTTTCTTTTATATTAAAAAATAGTAACTAATAATAACTATATAATGACCCTCATCAAGAGATATCTAAAATAAAGGAAAGTGTGAAGGAAAACCTGGCCCCTCAGGTACTACTAGTTGACTAAGCCTGAGCCGTGAAGTACTACTAACTGAATAATTATAAATAGCATAATTTTCTTTTATATTAAAAAATATCCTCACCTTTATTTGAATATAGTACTATTCTCAACTTTATTTTAACAACTATATTATGGTGAGATTCCCATGTGAACATCGTTCTTTTAACAACTATATTATGGTGAGATTCCCATGTGAACATCGTGTGGAATACCGCAACACAAAATTATTCACGGTATCAACGTGTTATCACCTGTTTACAGGCCAGTGGCCACCGCATCAGGTTTTCTGGATTTTATGAACTCCATATAAGGCTCTGCAGTCTGTCGACCGTCTCAGGTATTTCCCAGTATTGTGTTTCCTCTGGTTCCCGACCATCAACAATGGCTTCCAACGACAGGATCGATGGGAACGGTTGGATTATACAAGTTAAAGAAGGTCTCGGAATAGAAGAAGAAGAGGAGGAAAAAGAGTTGCGCGTATCTATGTTTAATGTGCCCAAAGAGTTGCTGGCAGTGAAAAGCAAAGCGTACATTCCTCAGTGCCTTTCCATCGGCCCTTATCACCATTGGAGACCTGAGCTCTATGATATGGAGCGCTATAAACTAACAGTTGCTCGCAGATTTCAGAAAAGAATCAAAGATCTAGGCAGCTTTGAGTCCGTGGTGGTGAAGGAGATTAAGGAGCGGGACTGGCAAATCCGAAGCTGTTATCACAAGTTCATCGACTATAACGAAGAAACCCGGTCGTGGCCCATGGCTTTCGAGGCCGCCTTCCTTCTCGAGTGTTTTTTTTTTCAGAAGGTGGCAAAACCTATCAAACTCAGGTGTCATTGGTTAAAATAATTAAAATAAAATAATAAAGATGGCAGTTCTGTGTTATTTGTTAAAATAATTGAAATAAAATAATAAAAAAGTATTTTTTAATTATTTAATATCATTGTTTTATTTATTTAAATTTAATTTATTATTATTTAATTTTTAAGGTCATGGTCATTAAAAGAATAATTTCTTTAATTATTTAATTTTACAATTAGACATCAAATTGGTGTATCAGATCCTCTTGTTTGTGGGATAAGGCTTGAGACTATATGAAGACAACCATACTCTAATTCCCTCTCATTTTGAACCTGTGATCTCTTAAGAAAAAACACATGTTCTTAACCATTAGGCCCACTCAAACTATATCAAACTAGTATAATAAAATAAATGTTATTATATAAGTGATTGATTAATTAGTATACTTATATAATTTAAGTGCTTGACTAATGTTATTGTATACTTTCACTTTGAAACCAAGTAAACTTTCTTTAATCTTATCTTTATAAAAACTCTAAACTTTGAAAGCAAGTAATTTTTTTTAATTTTATTTTTATAAATAATATGTGTTATTTGAAATATAAAATAATGAAAGACAATTTTTTTGGCTAAGCGAGAAACAAAAATATATCCTCTTTATTAAATTTCACATCAAGGTTAACAAACGGATAATAAAAAAAATAAAAAAAAAAATCAATTATTCAAAATTTTAATTTTTCACTAGAATGTGATGGTTTTTTCGCAAATAATTCAGAAATAAAATTTATAATTATTTTAATTTAAATAAAAAATAAATTAATAATATGAGATTAAAAATATTTAATAAAAATAAAATTTAAATAATTTGAAAATAAATATTTAATAAAAATTAAATTATTCATAATAAGTAATACTAATAATGGCTATTAAGACTTATTATTAATTATTTTATTGAGATTTTATTATTAATTATAAAATGTTTTTTCTTTTAATTCATATGATATATAAGTTCATTTTTAATATTTGTTTTGGTGCCTGATCACATTGGTTTTAAGAATGGCCAGAATTTTACTTGTAGATTTTAAAACCAAAAAGTCTTCATAGATGTGTACCGAAATTTTCTATGCTCTCCGTGGGCAGAGTTGTGTACCGAAATTTTCCAAATATTTTTCTTCCCAAAGACTGCAAATTGAGCGACTTTTGAATTTTTGATGATTGACTTATATCACATATTTATTTATTCCTGATTTTATTATCTTGCTGCTGCATTAGGTATTTGGGTTGAACTCAATTAGTTGGTTTCATATATTTTGATTTAATAAAGTTTATATGTTCAATTAGTATTTATTTTATTATTATTAATTCAAAAAATTTAACATTTTATTTCAGTTGAACTTAAACTTAAATTAATTTGGTTAAATATGTTTTTAATGTTTTGGTTTAATAAAGTTTAATTATATAAAAAAAATAGTATTTATTTTTATTATTGTTGGTTGAAATTTAAACATCTTATTGTTAAAATATATGGTAAATTGTGATTTTACAATCATTAACCTTTATTAAAACAATGTACTACATTCTTATCATATCAATATTTTTTATATACTAATAATTATATTTTTAAAAATTTAATTAAATATTTAAATTCAAATTTTGATAAAGAAATAAAATATTCTATTTATGTTTCTATTAATTATTTTATTTATTAGATGATCTTACTTCAAATATTTGTTTTTAATAAATTAATAAACTAATATCATAATTTAAATATTATTTTTCAAAAACTAGTCATTTAATATAATCATATATATATATATATATATATATATAATATAAAATATTATTGCTGTTTATTTAAGACTTTGCTATGATCTGTTTCTCTATCTGATCTGATGACGAACCACACTTTTGATTCCAAAAATGTCGCCCAAAAATTTCTCTTACCTAATTTCTAAAGTGTTAAGTTATTATTTTTTTCAAATATAGATTAAAATTTTAAAACTACTTTTTTGTGTTTAAAAAAGAATACACACATAAAAATTTTACCAATTAATAAAATTCAAATTAATGAAATTCTAAACTTTAACATTAATTTAAATTTAGTACTTTATTATAACTTAACTATATTTAAACTAAACAACAAAACTAACTGCTATATAATACTTATGCTTATGGCTTATTATCATAAGCCTATAATAAAACTGTTTGGAATAATGATTTTCTTCTTATCACATTCTTCCTTCCCTACGCACCCAATACACTTTGATGGTCGCTTCTTCTAATCCCATTCTTCCTTCCCTACCCAATGCACTTTGCTTGCGTATAGCCTGAAGGCACTTACATCTCTGGACGGACGTTGTTGTTCGTTTGCCAATGCGTAAAATATATTGCAAAGCTATAATCTAACGGGGGAAACCACATTGGAAGTTTTCCAAAATATATCAAACATAAATTTCTAATTTCAGATCTGAGATTTTTGTTAAAATTTACTTGAAAGAAAATAAGATATGTATAAATTATTCAACAAAATAGATACAAATGTGAAAATTTTACATAAACTTACATGGAAAAAAAATGGGAGTGTTTTAACAAAATAAGTATGAATAAATAAGATGTACATTTTAACAAGTCAAAATAATTTTATTTTTTTTAACTGTGGAATTACTAAGTTAACAAGGTTTAATTATATATTTTTTTAAAATATTTTTATATATTTAAATATTATTTACAGAGATTAAACTTTTTAGTTGTTTCTCAACACCTTTATAAAATCTATATGATTGTCATAGTTGATACGTTATACCTTGTAGCATTAATTAAATATGACATGGAGGTATATGGTTAAGTGGTTTATGTCATAGCGTTTTTTCCTCGGAATTTTTTTAATTAATACCTCACCTAGGGGAGGGACAACATTACCTGTGCGTCTTCCCCTCCACCTCAGCATTGGGCACATGGATGCCATTACCTGGTGTACAACACCTGCTCGACGTCTCCTGCCATGTGTTGTGGTGGGTAGCAGCAATTTAAAACCATTGTTTAACGCATTTACCTGTTTGCTTCCGCCTGTTTGTCGCGATGTGTGTTATGCTCTGTGTAGTTTTGTTCGAGTTAGGTGTGTGAGCAAAGCGCTCTACCAACAATGGTGCGGGACAACCCCATTACCTATGCACCTTGTCCGTCATTGTTGACCTACTAACCCGACTAGTTTGCTTGCACACACTCGTTAACAGAATAGGGTTTTTGTTGTTCTTGTTTCATTCCACCTGCCAGTGTTGTTCAGGGTTTAGGGTTTTGTTGTGTCACCTCTTTCAACGAGGGTTTAATTCTGTTGTTGTTGTTAAATGCTTTGCGAGGTTGGGGGTTTACATATGCAGTTGTCATTGTCTATTTTGGACTGCTAAGGGTTTACAGATACCTTGGTGGTTGTTTCATTCACACAACCTGTTGTTTGGGAAGGAGCCAGTACTAATTTCTAGCTAGTTCGAGGTCGAAGGTAAATTTACATGTTTTTATGGTTTTTGTTTCGAATTGTCTTTGTATATTTATGCCATTGGCTAATTTGCTATTTTTTTCATGTTTTCCAAGTTTTGTTACAGGTCTGACGAGCTCTGGAGAAGGTCTGGTGAGGTTTGGAGAACGTTTGGACATGGAGGACGATTTGACATGGCTTCTGCGTCTATCCGGTAGGATTTTCCTACTAGTCACTAGCACTATGTTTTTCAACACATGAACTTGTTGTTGGGATTTTTGTTATTTTTTCTCTTGGAGTTTCAGTCACTTTGCGTTCGATCAATCTCCTGTTGCATTTCAAAGGTTTTCCAAGTTTTACACGTTTAGGGTTTTGCAGGTTTAGGGTTTTGTGTTTGTTTAAATATAGGGGAAGGTATTCAGGTAATGGCTCTTCTATTTCCGTAACTGTCATTAAATTCATTTTATTTTACCTGTGTGGTCTTCAATTTATCCTCTATTAGGAAGCCTAGATTTTGCTTATCTCTCGAGATTGGTAGTTGCTCTGATACTTAGTCTTCAAAAGGCTCTAACAAAGGCTCCTCGAGTCTAGCCTTTGGAGGACAACTTCAAGTTTGAAATATTTCTTAGGTTTAGTGGGTGTCTACCTTGAGCTAGTTAGCTAGATTAGGGTTGGTTAGCTGGTAGGTAGGTTCAATGTCTCTAGGTGTTAATGGGCTTAGGGCATTAGGTAAGGCTTTCCTCTGCCTTTACTTTCAGATGATACTTGAACATTGAATATATGGGAGTGTGATGCCAAATTATCATGTAGTTCGCTTCTACCGCCTTATACCATTGGTGAATCGATCTTGTAGTTCGCTCCCGCTTGATAAGAAGCAGGTGATGATTCTCCTCTGCGTCTACAAGTATTTCTGGTGTTTTCTTATTCAATTTTTTAAAAGTTTGTTAATATGTATTGTTACGAACTTGCTTAGAATTATATGGTATAACTGAATTTGCTTCTCCAAAGGGTAAAACACCACCGAGGAGAGAGTCTCAACAGAAACTAGGTGTTGAATACTCTATTACACTACTGTACATGTAATCACTTCTTGAAATAAATATTAAGTTGATAAATATGTGTTTGGATGCTTTGATCTGAAACGTACTTTGCACTGTGTATGCCTACTGTTTGGCATAGCTAAAAAATGTTTAATGGGGCAACTAGATTATAGTGATAAGTGAAATCACATTTGTATTTTTTGGAGTGTGATGCCAAATTGTCTAAGGTTTGCATGAACTCTCTATGATAGTGTATACTACTGCAAGGTTTGATGCTATAACTAAATTCTTATTTTCCAAGTAGAGAATGGTATTGACTTGGTTGTTTCATTAGTACATTTGGTTAGTCTGTCGTTTCATTACAGGGTTTTGCAAGTTTAGGGTTTTGAGGGTTTTTCAGGTTTAAGGTTTTGTATTTGTTTGAGTTTAGGGGAAAATTGTCTTTTTGTTCAATGAAATTATGGTTTTTACTTCACAATACTTTGTTTTGGATTGTGTGTAATTCTATGTTTCTCACTATAATGAAATTCATTTTGTTTGACCTGTGTGGTCTTCATTTTATCCTCTGCCTTTACTGTTAGATGATACTTGAAGATTGAATATATGGGAGTGTGATGGCAAATTATCGAGGGTTTGTATGAGATCTCTATGATAGAGTTTATACTACTACAAGTTTTGATGCTATAACTAAATTGTTATTTTCCAAGTAGAGAATGGAATTGGCCTGGTTGTTTCATTAGTACATTTGCCAGAATATGTTGCTAGATTTTTGCATATTGTAAAGAACTTATTGATGCCATGAGCCTCATATTGTAGCATTGCTTCTACATTGATGATGCTAGGGATTATTAGTGGATTGGATATGTTGATCTGAGTTATTTATGCTACCAAGTTTTGAGAAGAGAAAGAATTTTGTTAGTATGAGAATGTATGTTGCTATGATTGGAAAGTGTTGATGACCTATGGTTGGTGATTGGAGAGTGTTGTTGATTTTGTTATTAAGTTTATGACCTAGAGTCTACATCAATTGGAGGTTGGTACATTGAGGACATAATGCACACCTTTGTCTAATTGATTTTATTTTTGTTGTAGTAAATGAATGCCAATTTATGTTTATCTTCATACATAGAATTATTGGCAAGATCTTGATACAAGTCTAGGTTATGAGTCTTGAAGCAAGTGTGCAGATCGAATGAAGTAATGTTCCTGTGATATACCATTGCTGTAGGACTAAAAATATGTTTATGCGTGGCCTTTCAATGTTACTTTGGTACCAGTGTATTGTGGTGAAGATGAGGTGAGCAATGATCAATGATTTTTTCAGGAAAAAGGATTAATATTTTTTATTATAGCCATGTGTCTCTTTTATCATAAAGTAATATGCATTTATAACTAGTTAATCAATCAATAGATTTCTCAGAGGTTGGCTGGGTGCATTAGTTGTAGAACTTTGATATTGATTTGCTTCCATATGCATTTGTAACTTAGTTAATCAATCGATAGATTTCTGAAAGATTGGTTGGGTGCATTACTTGTAGAACTCTAATATTCATTTGCTTCCATCTGCATATGTAACTTAATTAGTAGTGATCAAACCTTTGTTTTGGTTTGTAAATATATTTATGCTCTCAGGAAATTATAATCAAAGTATATCCTGGTGCGCACTCGTTTTGAAATTTTATTTATGTTTTTTACTTCACAATACTTTGTTTTGGATTGTGCGTAATTCTATGTTTCTCACTGTCATGAAATTCATTTTATTTGACCGTGTGGTCTTCATTTTATCCTCTGTGTTTACTGTTAGATGATACTTGAACATTGAATATATGGGAGTGTGATACCAAATTATCTAGGGTTTGTATGAGCTCTCTATGATAGAGTGTATACTACTGCATGGTTTGATGCTATAACTAAATTTTTATTTTCCAAGTGGAGAATGGTATTGACCCGGTTGTTTCATTAGTACATTTGCCAGAATATGTTGCTATATTTTTGTATACTATAGAGAACTTATTGATTCCATGAGCCTTATATTCTAGCATTGCTTCTACATTGATGATGCTAGGGATTATTAGTGGATTGGATATGTTGGCTAGGTGCATTAATTGTATTACCCATTCGTATTATGTTTTAATTATAGGTATTATCTGCATTATGTGTTGTTTCATCATGAAGTATTGCTACAATCTCATGAAATGTAAACTAAAAATGTTGTCATTATTTCACTTGTATAAATCATTTGGTGTGTAGATGCATAATAGAAAATCCCATTTACATTCTTAGGTAAGAGGTCTACATTATAATAGACTATAGATGTTCGTTCTAAAATGGATTTTGGTTACAATGGCCACATAGTGTGAAATAAAACAACCTAGGTTGTAAGCCAAAATGTTTCTATGACAAGAAAAAGATACAATTCATCCAAAATCCACATCATAATGTGGTTACAACCAAAAACATAAGACACCCCTATTCTTTATGGCCCTTAGAATCTTGAGTACAAAAACTCCCCGAGTTACCTTCTTGATCTAGGTAGGTTGGCCTACCTAAAAAGGGTTGATCAGGAAATGGTTGATTGCTTCCATATGATTGAGTCCAATTTTCACCTTCCAACCATGGAGGAATTGAGTACCCATACCTCACATGTGCACTATTATCCCCTGCATTAAGTGGAGGTGTGTAATGAGCATACATAGAATTGACACCTCCTCTGGTAGGAATAAGGCAAGTGGGTAAGCCCTCGATTTGATGTGAGGCACTTGAATTTTTATGAGATCTTGTAATAATGGTGTATTATCTGCAATATGGTCCAATGAGTTTGAAATAATATTGGTTTCATCAGCTATGCTTTCATCATTGTCAACCATATTAATCATCCTTATTCCTTTTGAAGCATTTGTTGTGTATTTCTTGATTCATTTTCCTATCTTTCCATTTGCTTTTGTTGGTCCTTAACTTGCCTTGCTTTATATCTTTCAAGCCTTTCATCTGCTCGATGTTGCACTGCAACAATCCTTGCTGCCTTCTTCTCCTTGACTATATCCTTCTTTTTCTATTTTAATTCCTGCATTTCAAATTTCTTTTTTTCAGACTCAACTAACAGGTTTATATAGTCCTATGAGGTGAGTAATTGTGAGCTTTGGCCCAAGCGAAGACTACCTAGTGTACCTTTCTTTTTTTTCATTGATACTCTCTCTACTGGTAGCTTTAGGAACCGGCCAAGTATCTTCTCCACCCCTCCCACCTGCATGTCATTGCTTGGTACTTCCTTTTCAGTATCTGAGACAACTTATTGAAATTTATCATTATCTTCATTTGATGCCTCATTATGTGCTTCATCTTTTTCCATTGATCTGTTGTCCACAAGAAAATGAACAATTTCACTGTTCAATTCTGTTGGTTGTGAGGGCATGTTCATGCTTTGTTCATTGGTTGTTAAGACACTATGTTCATTCATATTAATCATTGCTTCTACCAGCCATGATGGTGGGGTTACTTGGCTTGGCAATGTCAATTGGTCATTGTCAACTGCATGTTCAACAATGTCATTAACAATATCAACATCAAGAGTTTCATGTTCTTGAGTTGGTGGAACGATCTCCATGTTATTACGAATTTGTTCATGATTATACTGTGTTTCACATATAGTTTCATCATCTCCATCATATAAGTGTCCTTGAGAGAGGGAAATCATATTACCAACTGCAACCACATCATCTTGGTCATCTACTTCTTGCACTTCAACGCATGTTTGGGCATTCCCTTCTTCCTAACTATCCACATGAAATGCCTGACGACAACTAGTACCATGCATAAGAGCATCATAATTCAGTGGCCAGATTCCTATCCTCCTAAAGCCAACCTTGATATTTGATGGTGTTAGAGCCCTTTTAAAAGCTTTACTTGCAATCTCTGTTAGCTCGAACCTTTTCACCTCAACCCCTAGATTCTTTGCCATCCATGCATCACACTCTGACTTGAAATAGTTCTTGAAAGGGCCAAACACACTAACATCAAGGGGTTGTAGTCTGTGACTGGTATGAGCAGGCAATGTCAATAGGTCGATGCCTAAATTATTTGCTTCCTCAATTGTTTATACATCCATGTGGCTCCTATGGCCATCTAATATCAATAGGTGTATGTTATTAGGTGAGACGCCACCTGGTACTGATGCAGCAAAGTGAAAAAGCCAACTTAAAAATAGTTCTTTAGTCATCCATGCATGGGGATGTGCAGCCATGCATGCACCTAGTTCACAGCTGTGTATATAGTTTTTCAATTGATTTTTACCTTTGAATAGATAAAATCCTGGGATTGAAGTACCAATTGCATTGACACAACATAAAATAGTTTTCCACTCCGTTACCCGCATGCCACAATTCCTCCCTACCTGTAAACTTGTTTCATCATAGTTCCATATATGGTCTACTCAATAATAATGTTTATCATAAGCACTAGAAAGTATGTCATAGAACTTCTACACAACTACAAGGCACAAATTTAATGCTCTGTCTCTGTCAAGGCCCTCAGCAGTATGCAATACAAGGTCTAGATGCCTTTTTTTAAACCCAAACCACCATGATTTACCAAGAAACCCATCTTTGAATGGGTTTGGCCTCCCTTCACAGATTTGAGCAACTATGGACTTGAGTTGTATCAACTTTAGCCCATGTCCTAATTGGGCCATCGCTTTACACCACTCAACCACCTGGCCTCCTCCTCCTCAGTCATAATTGTAAGAGGCCCTCTATGTTTTGTATGAGTCGGTCCATTTATCCAATAATGTATTGATGAGGGAGGAATACCATGTTTTTCTGTAGATGCCGGAACTGGGTATCCATTAAACTCTATGTCGTCAATTGCAACTAACATTTCTTCTTTTTTCCATCCTCTTATAGTGTTGATCTTTTTATTTGAACTTGCCCCTTGGACTGTTGTTGACGGAGGTTTTGTGGGTGATGTTGTGAGAACATCAGCTTCATTCACATGGTCATCCTCAACAATTTTCGTTGGGGCATTGTTGACATTGACATCACCTATCATGTCCTCATCTTACAATAGGCATTGCAGCTGCACACCCCTTGTCACTCTCCTGCCACTTCTCCTTGTATAAGAAACATAACTAACTCTTGCCATAGATGCAACAACTTGTAGAATTATTGTATGCATTTAGATATTTGTAAATTATGCTTTCATAAAAGGAAAAATACTTTTGCTTTATTACAGGAAATTATCAACATGTATGTTAGTATCCTTGAAAAATCAAATATACATAATCATTTTGTTGTATGTCTTCAAAATTATCAGTGATTGTTGTTTTGATAACTTGTCTTTACACTTAAAATACCATGAATGTATTGATTGGTTTTGTTATGCATTTCCCAACAGTGCCTCTTGTTCGATTTGACTACTTAAAATATCATTTTGTTGTTTTGATAACTTGTCTTTACACTTAAGATACCATGAGAAGATCTAGTAGTTACTGTTGTTTGAATCAATTTGTTTAGAATCCTATTTGTTATCACAATTGAATTCATTCACGACCCCCACTGTCTCACCATGTGGACTTGCATAATGCCTTCTACGTCTATTCTAGGTCTGTTCCTCAATCTTCAAGAAGACTCTTTACGGGTTCACAAAATACACAGAGAGACTCTTTGTTGTTACTAACTCCTTGATTATGATTTTGGATTTCATGACGAGCATTTGATTCAATGTCTTAAGGAGCTTGGTCCTGGGAATGCTTATGATTTTTGAAGAAATGAAGTCAAAGCAGGACTTCTCCTTGATTAGGATTTTGGTTTTCATGCCCACCATTTGATTTAATGCCTCAAGGAGCTTGGTCATGGGAATGCTTATGATTTCTGATTTCTGATTTTTTTTTTATGTGTTATGCTAATGATTTTTTGATGTGTTACACTGCTTTAGTATTGATCTCATATTTCAAACATATATATTGCATTCAGAGCAACTTTAATCTCTTTTTCAATTGCAGAATAATTGTTTTATGCATCTTCCCATGTTCTTGAAATAAACTAGGTGATTTCTTATTTATGTTTAGCATTCTTATTTCTCACATGTTTTAGTACTAATCCCCATCCAATATTGCTTGCATATATTTCCACAAGTTTGGGTAAACCATCATCTACAACATGTAAATTTTGAAGTGTTTTTACCTTTGTTTTGATGTTTTACACCACTCTAGTATGTATTAGAGTCCATGGAGGAGGATCATTTTTGAGCCTATCATTTAAAAAATTTCTATCATTATCATGGTCCTTGTATAAGTGGCCCACATAGTTCAAACTACCTAGAAATTTTTGGATTTGTGTTTTGTATATGATCTTGTTAGGGAAATTGTCAATAAATTCTCCAGCATGTTGTAGTATTAGTTGACCATTTAAGATTGTGTGACCAAGAAACCTGATCAAGGTTTTAAATTATTCCATATTATTTTTTGAGACAACCAATCCATCAACCTAAAATCTTGAATTTATTCCATTATTAATTTAATGTCTCATAGATAGTTCATACGGGGTGGACTATTGTTGTATTGTCTTGACAATGAGACACTTCTTCCATTCTCTTATGTATTCAAGCCTCTAACAATGCTTCTAGTTAACATGTGGATTTATACAATGAACTCAAATTTTCTTCATTATTTTCGATTGTTTGGACATTCATGCCACCAATAAGAAATGCTCACTGCATGCCTTATATTTATCACTAGCTTCAAATTTCCTCCCACTACAACCTATCCCTCTTAACATTCATTATCTAATTTTTTTTTCTATAAGGATGCACTTCTCCAGAAATGGATCTCTAGTCCTCAAGGAGTTATCATTGGCCAAACCAAGCATGGTATTTAATTTAACCAAGGCTCCAACTTGAGACCCCGTGAATCACTCTTGATCACAAATTCACACCATAACAATTATTTCCTCATGTCACTTAGAGTTGAAGTTTCTAGTCATGTAAACATTCATTTCAACTACAACTCTTATTTGTATGTTGTCTCCATATATAAGAGAGGCCATGCCTTTTTCTCAAATCGGGTAAGCATATTATCAATTTGTAAAGTTTTGAGTAATTATTGATGTCATATATCAAATTAGATAAAGTGAATAGGAGTAATGAGAGCGCAGTTAGATAGAAATATAGATTGTTGTTTGGTAGAGGGTGCATGCACGTGTCAACTTCAGTGAACTAGAGTGTTGCTTTTGTAGGTCTTTAGATCAGCTTCCCATTCAGTTCAACATCTAATTAAGTTCTAAGTTCAATTCAGTTCTAGTCCACCATGTGTGATCTATCAAGGGGAGGGTGTTGCTATCTATTTTATTAGATTGTGCTTGTATAATGGTTTCCAATTATGCATGCCTGACTTCTTCTAGTTGAGGTTCGCTTATTTGGTGTTTAGAATAGGGTTAGGGCTTGACCAGGTCACCTTCAATTCTTCATGCATGTCACCTTCAATTCTTCATGCATGTGAGTAACTACATTGCACCTTCCCTCATCTTCTCATTCTCTAAGATTGAGGGCACATTACTTTTTCAAATGTTTTATCTTTTGAGGTATACTATTATAATTTACTGCTTTTTAGACCTAATAAAACAACCAAGCAGATTTGATATATTTGTTTTCCATGTATTTTCTATTAGCAACATGTGCTTGTAGATTAGCATATTTGAAGATTGTTATTTTGATAGGGTTTTAGTTTTAAAGTTAACCTAGGATCTAGTTATCATTTTAGGACTTTTTTGAGACAACCAATCCATCATCATTTATTATTGGCAAGAACTTATTTAGATGTAGAAAATGTTGATCTACTAAATTTTAAAATACATGGACATCATTGTTGTACACTATGAGTGAGTCAAAATATGGTTTAATGACATTATCCATAACCCTTTGCAATATTGTTGGGGCATTTTCCAATCTAAAAGGCATGACATTCCACTATTTGCACACTTTATGTGCACTAAATGTTGTTTTGAATTTGTATTTTTCCTTGATGGCCATATGCCAGAATCTAGACATAAGATCAAACTTAGAAAATATTTTTTCTCCTTGATTAGGATTTCGGCTTTCATGCCCAGTAAACTGATTTAATGTCTCAAGGAGCTTGGTCCTGGGAATGCTTATGATTTTTGAAGAAATGATTTCAAAGCAGGACTTATTTTTAGAAGAATAGGTTATTTCTTTTATCAGTCCCTTACGGGTTGTTCCTATTCATTTAGGGGCATTCTTGAGCTTTTTTATGAAAATAATGTGGGGTTTTAGTGGGTCCCCAAAGGCTATCTGTAAGGTAGAAAGGTAAGAATGTTGTATCATGCCTGCCTTGTAATTGAATCAATTTTCTCGGATCTCTACCTATACTAGGTTTGTTTACAAGGAAGTTCTAATTGCGAGTTATAAGAGTGCTTTGATTAACAGCATTTTCTAATGCTTCGGTGTATGGATTTTATATTGGATCCTCATCAATGGGTGTAACAGTCACTAGCTCTTGATCTCGCTTCTAATAGAGCATGTAGTTCCCAAGGGAGCTTCTATCCATAGGATTAAGTTATGGAAACCAAGTGTCTTCACCAATAGTTATAGAAAAATAGAACAAATATATATTTGCATGAAAATGAAACTGTAAGAACTGAAATTGTAAGAATTGAAATTGAAACTGTAAGAACTGAAATTGTAAGAATTGAAATTGAAACGATAAGAACTAAAACTGAAACTATAATAACTGTGAGAAATGAAAATAGAACTGTAAGAAAAATGTGATTTAATTGAAATAACTAACCTAGATATACTGGAAATTGTTTTGTGATGTTTTGTCTCCAAGGTTGGTGAATAGTTTGAAAGCATAACATGCAACTTCAGCAGTGGTTGAACTTCTTTTATAATTTTAGGCACTTGAATTTAATTGGTGGTAAGGATGAACATGGATTGCAATGGCTTCATTTTGAATGTGTGATCTAGATTTAATTTGATGTGATCCAATGGTTGGAAATTTTTTATTTGTTGATCCATGTGCTTTGATCTGTTTTAATGAGAAATAGAATGGGTTGGGTGTCATTTATTGAAGTTATTGGGTTGGGTGTCATTTATTGAACAAAGTGGGTTTCAATGTTATTGGGTTGGGTGTCCTTTATTGAACATAGGGGGTTTAAATGTTGAACAACATGGCACTTATGGCTAATAGACATTCAATTTTATTATGTGCAACTATGGATATTTATTTGGGATACATAGCTTCAGTTCTAATAAGTGGGGGTTGAAGTGACTGCTACTTTGTACTATTGGAATAGACCATTTTGGAAGGATTTATGGTTTTATCTGTTTTATAGTTGGGTCAATATGGTTTGCACTGTTAAGTATTAAGATACTATTTATGGATAGTTGTGGGCCCAGTCAATGTTTTGGGAAATTTTGGACATAAATTAATACTTATTTGCACTTAATGTTATTTATCTTTGTTTAAATATTGGTTGCAAAAGTCTCAATATCTGGTGGTTTGGCGAGACCAGTACTATGTCAATCAATGGTCCCTACACAACATTAGACATCTCTCCCCTAGATGTACATAGTACTCGGATGGTTTAATAGTGTGCCACCACTGCCTTGTACCCAGTATTTACCCTCTAGTTGTCTATGTGATCTTGTTAATTTTAGGTATGTTCTATGCTAGAGCAATTTATTTCAATTTTCACGCATTAAATTAAACTACAGATAGAACATAAATATAAATCACAAAAGACAAGCCAAGACAAGAGGACACAAGATGTGGTGCTAGCCAGGGACAAACCCCAATGTGGGGAAACCCTTGATCAATTCTTCTTTTATGTTCTTCAAATTCAGCAGAGAAAGTGAGAGAGATAGTACATTTACAATAGAAGTCAATCACTTTTACTTTTGATATTGGCATGAGATCAGTTGAAGACACATTGCTTCAACTAATTCTCTAAGGTGTCTCATTCACCTATCATAGTGCTGCATCTCATCTATTTGCTGCACATTACCGTGTGACACCTTGTTGTACTGTCACATATGTTGAACCTTGATGACTAAGCTACTATCATCTTCATGCTGCTCATCATGTTGCATCTTTCATGGTCTTATTCATCATCAAGCTGCCCATGCTCATGATCTCCTTCATCATTATGCCGCCCATACTCATATCATCATGCATCATTATGTTTCCCATGCTCATATCATCATGCTGCTTATTATGTTGCCCATGATGTCATACATCATGCTGCCTTCCTTCGGAGACAGATGCTCCGACTGTTTCGGCAGTTCCTGATAGTTCCGCCTTTTTCGACAGCTCTGCCTTTTCCGGCAATTCCGACAGTTCTGGCATTTCCGCTTTTCTGGCTTTTCCGGCTTTTCTAGCTTTTTTGGTGTTTTCGAATTTTTCGGCGTTTCTGGCTTTTCAGGTAGTTCCCACTTTGTTGGCTTTTCCGACTTTTCCATTATTCCCGGATTTTCCGACGTTTCCGGCTTTTCCAACGTTTCCAGTTTTTCCGACAGTTCCAACTTTTTTTGCTTTTCTGGTAGTTCCAGATTTTCCAGCTTTTACGGCTTTTTCGGCTTTTACGTCAGTTCTGGCTTTTCCAGCTTTTCCTTAGGACCTCTCCTCCTACTAAAACCCAAAGACAAGTAGAGAGAGGAAGAGATCCAAGTGTGTGTAGAAATGACTTGAAGTCCTCTTCTATTTATACTAAAACATAGAGGTTGAATAGACATGACTATTGGGCTTCTGAGCCTACATAAGTTGTTGGCTGACTTAACAATTTGTCCATAACATAAATAAATTCATAACTTCATAAATACTTATTGAGATCAGATGATCTTTAGATCAATCCTACACCTCTCAATGAGAGGGATCAATTAAAAATATCAGCTGCCATAAATAATATGACCCACATGGAGTTTGGCCGTAGTTTCCAATTTTAACACTCCCTCTCAACTAGGGAGAACTCCATTCATTGATCCATATGTCCAACTGTACTATCTCTACTATCAATATCCTGCACTGCTCTGATCAGCTCTACTCTGCTCTGCTTAGCTCTACTCAACTATGCTCTATTAGCTCTTCTCAGCTCTGTTGGCTCTATTGGCTCTGCTCTACTCTGCTCAGCTCTCCTAGCTCTGCTGGCTCTGCTCTGCTCAACTTAGCTCTACTGAACCATGAAGAAGAAGAATTGATCGAGAATGTATCATACCATTCTCCACTGACCCGAAGTCAGTCTCATAGTGTGTACCACTGGTCCTAGACCAGTCCTCAACCGACACGAAGTCAGTGTCATATTAGGTACAAATCCTACCACTAGTCCCAGACCAGTACTCTACTAACTCGAAGTCACTCTCAGAGTATGTACCACTGGTCCTAGACCAGTCCTCAACCGACCTGAAGTTAGTGTCATAGTGGGTACAACTCCTACCACTAGTCCCAAACCAGTATGATTGATCCGAGATCAATGAAGGTCATCCTATCATAGGTAGTACGGTAGATACAACGATGCATCCATCGGTACTACTATGGTCCCTATCCTCATTTCCCTACTCATTGATCAGATGA
>APFE030846553.1:1584-41093 GCA_000404065.3 Pinus taeda
TCCATGAACGGGGGAGGCCATTTACCGCAATCCGCACCAACTCAGTGGGTGGAATGGCCTCTCCAATCGCTGCCAACTTATCTTTCACATTAGTGATTTTAGTGAGATATCCAGCTGCACTATCATTACCCATCTTAATGTTTTTCAGTTTCTCCTTCATAACCATTTTCCGGTTCTCATTGGTACTCTGGTAGAGATTAGACAATGCTGTCCACATCTCATGGGCATTGCTCTTTCCTCTCACATGAGGAATGCAATGGTCTTTGATTCCGTCTAAAATCAACCTCTTACCCTTGTTGTTCTTTCTATTATAAGCAGCCAACTGAGTAGCATCAGTAGGCACAACAACAGGGGTCTGAGTGGTATGTACCATGATATCCCAGACTTCTGCCTCCTCAAATATACTCTGCATTCTCTCCTTTCAAACGCTGTAATTTGTATGTCCATCCAACCTATCCTCCACCCTCAATCCCAATGACATCCTGCTGTCCTAAAACTGAAAATAGCACTGCTGTAGTAAAGATAAAACTTGCTGTTTATGAAAAATCAGCTTGCTGGAATTTTCTGAGTGAAAAATCAACAGCTGTAATTTTTCTCTTTTGCTGTCCGAAACTGCCCTTCAGCACTCAAGCTCTGATACTATGTAAAAATTTATGTTTTCCCACCCCGGTTTTCAGTTTCTCCTTCTTTCTCCCATATAGTTAAATGCCTTTTCCCATAACCATACATTCAACAAGCTGAAAAAAATAAATTTGCTGAAAACACGAATTCTGGAAAATTTACAGAATGCTGGAAATTGCAGAAATAAAAATCAGCAGTAATAAACAACCATTAAAACACATTAAAACACTGATATTTTTGGTCAATTTGACCCTGGAAAAACCCCCTACAACTCTTGGGGAAAACCAGTTGAGAGCTCTTCTTTATTTCTGAAAAATGTCTTTTTACAGCAAGAAAATTTCAGCAAAAAATTACAGCAAAATAATTTTTTTTTTCAGCAAGCAAACTTATCCGTTTTCAGCCCAATGGACCACCTGGAAACTTCTCAGTTTTCAGCAAAAAAAACAGCTTTTTCTGCTTGTTCTTGCTGCTGTTCTGCTTGTCTTTCTGCTGTTCTGATTTTGCTGAAGAGCTGCCTGGTATGTGTGCCAAACTGCTGCCTCTTTCTCCTTCTTGTCCAGAAATCTCCCTTGCTCTCTTGCTCTTTTGCTCTCCTTCTCCCAATTTGCTCATGAAAGAATTGAATGATTTTTTCCTCCTTTTCCTCCTTTAATATAACTCCAAGTGACTTTTGGGTGATCCAAGTGACTTTTGGGTGATCTCTAAATCCAATGGCTGAAATAGATTTAGATCAATGGCTGAGATTAAATGCACATTTAAATCTCACTTTCTATTTTTTAATTCACCCCACTTTAATAAAGACCCACTTAGTCATTTATTTCCAAAGTCACTTTTCCTTTCTAATTTTTCATTGACTTTATAAAAGTCACTTTAAAATTAGACTTAGTAACTTTATCACTTAAAGTCACTTTTAAATTAGATTTTAACTTTATAAAAATTATAAAGTCACTTTAGGAGAAAAATTAAAATCTTTTGGACACTTTTCCCTAGGCCAAAGATCAAAGCCTAAAGGAACCACCTGTCCTCCGGTACCAAATTTCAACAGGGAAGCAAATTTTTGTTGCAGATGCACTCTCAAGAAAGGATGAGGATGTGGAAATGTTACTTTGTGCCATTTCTATTATCCAAACAGATTGGATTAAAAAAACAATGGATGAATGGAATAATGACGAAGAAGTATGGGCACTCATTCAAAAGTTGCAGCAAGATTCCGATACATCTGATACATTTAGATGGAAAAATGATTCGTTATGGTATAAAGATCGCTTATACCTCTGTTAGAATTCCCAACTCGAACAAAAGATTCATCTAGAATTGCACACCTATCCCTTAGGAGGGGACTCGAAGTTTTAAAAACTTACCATAGGGTTAAGAAGGAATTTTTTTGGGATGGCCTTAAATATGATATTCAAAAGTTTTTGGTAGAATGTTTGGTTTGACAACAAAATAAAGTTGAGACAATTAAGATCTAGGGTCTGTTACAACCTTTATCCATTCCAAGTCAACGTTGGGAGGAGGTTTCAATAGGTTTTATTACATGTTTACCTAAGTCCGAAGGAAATGGTGTCATTGTGGTGGTAATTGATAGACTTACCAAGTATGCACACTTTTGTGCATTATTTCATCCATTTAAATCCATTACAATTGCTACTGCATTTATGGAAACAATTTAAAAGCTACATGGAAACCCAAAGATTATTGTAAGCGATAGAGGCCCCATTTTCAATGGAAATTTCTGGATGGAATTATTTTCTTGTCTGGGTACTCAGTTAGCTCATATCTCATCTTATCATCCTCAATCTGATGGGCAAACTGAGATAGTGAAAAAATGTTTGGAAGGATATTTTTGTTGCTTTGTATCTAATAAACATACACAATGGGTCAAGTGGTTTCCTCTGGTTGAATGGTGGTATAACACTTCCTTCCATACTACAACAAAAATGACCCCATTTATGGCACTTTATGGATATCATCCACCATCCATAACATCATATTTAAGAGAAAATTATAAGGTTCAAGCAGTGGAAGATCACATTGGAACCTGAAGCAGTCATAAAAACAAGAACTCGACAGCTACGAAATTGATCAATTTCATAGTATTTCATCAAGTGGAAGAACTTACCCACTGAATATTCCACATGGGAGGATGAGAATTTTATACAGAAGAATCCAGAACTACTGAAGCATTGAAGACAACACTTTTTTGAAGGAGAGGGGCATGTTAGATCCCTATAATACTAGTGTATTCCCCCATTATTATTGTCATTATAGCCTCTTATTGTTATTTTTGTGCCATTGTTTTCCCCATATTGTTAATATTGTGCCACATAGAAGCCCACTATTGTTATTGTTGTTCCCTTATATTATTATTGTTATGTCGGCTCTGACTATATTGTGACCCCTTACACTCCTATATATAGAAAGGAGGTTTTATCATTTGTATCATCCAAGAATTATGCATTTGTGTAATGTAGAGGAGGTTACCCCCTCGAAGAGGCTTATTTTGAATTCGTTGATCTATATCTTCTTCTATTTTGTGAGTTGGTTGCACAACACTTCTTAGTACCTATAGCTAACTGCACCAACCAATAGTTTGCATGCACTTCTTCCATATCATTAATGGATGCCTGATGATCTACATGTTTGTTGTCCACAACTACATAAATATGAGGAATTCTATGACTAACATCCCCAACTACCCGCACTTCCTGAGCACTATAGATCTGAGGCTTGCCACTCTGGTATAATGGACAATCCTTCTTGTGACGATCTTTGCCACATATCCAACACTACAATGGTCCCCTACCGTCACCTCTATTATGCTACTCTCTAGGATTGTGACCCATGTCCCTTCTCAATTGCATTGAACTTCTTGTAAGGAACATCGTTTTCTTTCTCACCTGCATCCTGAGGTCTTCCCCGCTTCAGTGGCCACTTCCCTTTAACCTTCTCATTTACCTTCAAATCACACTTACGCTCAACTTTACACTTTGGCTGCTCATAAAAATGCTTTAGTTTCCTAATGGCTTCCTCCAACAACCTAGGCTCATCAAAATCAATTTTGTCTCTATATGTTGCTATAAACCCACTAATGAACCTTTGAATCTCTGCTTTCTCATCCTCGAGGTAAGGAACATACCTCAACAGCTCCAGGAACTTGCTGGTATACTCATCATCTGTCATAGAACCCATCTGTAGCTCATAAAACTCCTTAGATATGTCATCATAATACCTTTTAGATATATACTTCTTCTTGAAGAGTCTCTCAAACTCATCCCAAACCAACTCTTCTTATCGAATTCCCTTGACATTCTTCACATATTCCCACCAAATGTATGTTTTTCCTTTAAGATTGAAGGTAGTTATTTTAGCTTTCATATTCTCTGAATAGTTATGCAATTTGAAGATTTTTTTCATCCCAAGAAACCATGCCTCTGCATATTATAACTTCTTCATCTCTCCATCGAATGTAGGAGACTTGACTTTCTAGAACTCCTCAAGCAAGTACTCACTCCTATAAGGATTATGGCGGTGATGACTGTGATGATGTCTCTTGGATGAGGAACTAGAATGATACCCATACATATCGGTCCTCCTATCAGGGGTATCATATGATATTCCACCTTTGAATGTGTCACCTCTATCCAACTTGTATCCTGACCAAGACCTGCTAACATATTCCCCATTAGTATTATCTTCCTGTTCTTGACTAATCCTCAATTGTCCATGTCTCTACAAATTTGAAAAACTATGAAGGATCACTGCATTGACCTCTGCATATTTTTCCTGAGCCCTTGAAATTTTTTCCTGAACCTCAACCAACTTGTCATTATCTTCCTTGCAAATCCTTATCTCTGCCTTCAAACTTCTCAAATTTTCTGCTATATCAGGAGAGTACTCATCTCCTTGTTGCCCAATTGATCTGTTGAGAGAGTCACATGAATTTTAGTCTACCATTTTGCTTGTCATCTTTGATTCTCTTCTTCCTGCAAGCATGCCATGTCAGATAAACCAAATAGATACCATAACCAAAATCATACCTCGATGACGTACAAGGGAGGCTTATCTCACTTGCAAAATCATTCCATATTAGCACAATACATATATAATCATAATCATATCGATATGCCAACATCATGCATGACCATAATAACTGCATACCAATACCTCATGCATGACAACTCTAACCATGACAATGCATTCCTAACCACATGCATCTAACCACATTGGACGAATGGGTTAACCATAACCATACCACCCAAAGAGAGTGCAACCCACTCTGATACCACTATGAAATGCCTCCTCCCATAGCTACCCACTCTAACCAGTTTGTCAGGGTAAACATGAGATGAGGGCTACTATGACATGAATCAACCTCCTAGATAACCTTAAGGAAATGGAGTTGACAAAAAAAGACCTTACTAACCTTCCTCGGGTGCTATAGGACCCCCAAGAGCTAAACCACCCTTCCAAGTGTCCAAACCCTAAGTTAACTTACCTTTTTCCTAATCTAGACTCCCAGACATTGGCACAACATTGCCTAATTTCAACTGAAATTCCTTCACCATCCCTTAAGGAATTTTCCTATCTCCACCCACCTATTGAGGGCTTCCCAGAGAAAACCATCCCCACCCCAAACCCTTGGGATTTTCCTGAGACCACCTCACTTGGATCTAAAACCTTCCAGAAATCCAAAGCTCAACCAAGAATGAATCCCATCACACCATGGGCATCCAGAAATGGAAATGCAAGGCTAAAATCCACTGTCAAACTAGGTAAAACCCATGTCAATGACAACAAATGAACCAAATATACACATTCATATACCATGCATGCCAAAACTAGCTAGGAAATCATACATGCAACCTGTTACATGCAAGTATTCCAACTAAAGCTACTTGATCCAACCTTTCCTTGATTTATCCTTGCTTTCCTTATCCTTCCTTTGCTTTATTGCTTGCTTTCTCCTCTTGGTTCTCTTCTCCTCTCTGAAAACCAATTCCAAAATTGAACGGAGAAAAGGCTCCAAACTGAAGCTCTGAATCCTTTTTATTATTGATGCCTCTGAATTTTTCATTTTTCCTCTATTTTCCTTCATTTTGCTCCTCACATGAAACCTGTGACCTTTCACCTTCATTTTCTCCTAATTTCCTTTATTTTCATAAATAAAGTGCCAATAATGTCTTATTTCCTTTTCAAACCCTTTTCCAATTTCCCCTTAGCCACAACATACAACAAGTGATGCCCACTAGGGTTTTTTTCCCAACACTCAACTTGGAATATGTGTCTCGTGACCTTGGTCTTATTTTGCCTTTATTAACTTTATTACATGAACTTTTAATTCAGGGCTGTTACAAAACATCAAAGGATTTGTCTAAGAGGTTGGAGGTGATCAGGATTTAATGATGCAATGAGGATTCGACGAAGCATCCACAAGAAGGATAAATGTTAGAGCAAAACAATGGGCATAATGCAAAGCAATGACTATGGCCAACTTTGACAAGTATTTAGAGCATTCATTGTAAAAATCATTTCCTACC
Source organism: Pinus taeda (assembly GCA_000404065.3). Classification (NCBI taxonomy): domain Eukaryota; kingdom Viridiplantae; phylum Streptophyta; class Pinopsida; order Pinales; family Pinaceae; genus Pinus; species Pinus taeda. The sequence goes on from APFE030846553.1 coordinate 7,746, forward strand.
AAAATGACTAATAATAAATTTATATTTTTTATTTATATTTTTAATCTTAACAAATTATCAAAAAAATTATATATTAAGAGAATAACATAAAAATAACATAGATTGCAAAAACAAAATAAAATAATGCATATCATGTTGAATTTTGTATTTAATAAGTGAAAATATTTGAATAATGTATATAATAATAGTTTTTTGGAATTTTTTTTTTTTTTAAGATTTAAATATTAGTTTGATTAGTAAATGTTCTTGGAGTAAATATCATTGAATCCTTGCAGTTAGTATGTCATGTATCTCTTCCCCTTCCTTGGCTATCAAAATTATTGGGTGTGCATTATATTCTTTCCACGAGTAGCCCCACGCGCAAAGCTGGGGAGTTAGAGGGGGGACGACCAGCCCCACCTGTTGCGGTGAGCACATCGAGGGGGTCATAGGGGGGGCAGTAGGCCCCCTGCACGACATCCGGGGCAACGCCTCATGATTTTTTTTTTGGACCTTATATTAGGTGGACGGAACGTCCTATGGTTTTGTGCATGGATTTCGCACATGGTTTTCGGCATGATGGTTTTCTGCCCATGGTATTTTGTAGATCCGGTCAATGGAACTATGGTTATGTTCTAATACATGGTTAATGGATTGGGGTTTATGGATGCTTTGGCATGTATATATATGCATTGTAACATTTAAAGCAATATAATGAAAAATCAATCTAGTAGTCCTGATTTTGGGATCCAGGTGAAAATATTTGTCTATATTTGTGTTTATGTTTTATGCTCTCCTCATTGTTTATTTTCCATTTTTACAATTCGTATGCAGGTAATTTCTGTACAGGTTTAAAACCTACATTTGGTATAAGAGTTGTTTCGGCTTCAAGGAGATGCCTTTGTTGCTGAGGGGTTTTTCTCAAGCCTGTGGTAGACTCTCTTCAGTGGGAGATCTTCAGGATCGATTCTTGCAGTGAAAGAATATGACGAGCAATGGGAAGATAGAGATCGAGAAATTTAATGGTTAGAGTTTTGAGTTGTGGAAAATCATGATGGAGGATATGCTAGTGGATAAAGATCAGTGGATTGTAGTAGATCTGGGGACTAAACCAACGACAATGTCTGTTGAAGACTGGAAGAAGTTGGATCAGAAGGAAAAGAGCATAATATGATTGTGTATCTCAAATTCAGTATTGTTGAATGTATCAGGGAAGGCTTCAATAAAGGTTTTGTGGGACAGGTTAGGGACTTTGTACCAATCTATGTCTCCGGAGAATAAACGTTTCATAGGGAAAAAGTTGTATAACATGAGGATGAAAGATGGAGACTCGGTGATAGAGCATCTGAATGCTTTTAATACTATGGTAAGCCAATTTTTATCTGTTGATATTAAATTTTTAGATGAATATAAGCGCATCAATATGTTTTTCTCTCTATTAGATTCGTGGGATAGTCTGGTTGTTGAAATAGGTAATAATACAACTACCTTGCATTTTGATGAAATAGTCACATCCTTTATGTCGGAGGAGATGAGATAGAAAAATATGGAGGGCCATAATGGAGATGCCTTGTCTGTATGAGGATGGTCCCAGAACAGAAACAAAAATAAGTCCTCGAGTGGGAGATCTAAATCTAGAAGGGGATAGAAATCTCCAGGAAATGAAAGGGATTTGATGATGCTCCTTCTGCAGAGGCAAAAACCACCTCAGATGAAGGTGGAGATGTGTACTTGGCTTCTTCTTCAAGTGCACATGTAGATCATGAGGCATGGTTGATTGACTCAGGTGCATCCTTTCACTTCACTCTCCATAGGGAGTGGTTCTGCAAGTATGAGAAATATGATGTTGGTGATGTCTTCTTAGGGGATGACAGGAAGGCTAGAATCATTAGACGCGAAAAATTCAAGTTGAAGTTGCAAGGTGGAAGGATCAGAACACTTTTGAGTGTTTTGCATATTCCTGCATTGGCCAGAAATCTGATTTCTGTAAGCAAGATGAATGATGCAGGTGTAGAAATAATGTTCGAGAAAGATACCGACAAGATGGTTCAGGGAGCACTAATATTGATGCGAGGAGTTCGGATTGGAACTATGTACAAACTTCTGGGTAACACTGTTATTAATGGGTAATAGTTTTGTGGTTCATGAAAGTGGAGCAGAAATTCTAGTGGTAGATATAAGTCTTGAAGATTAACCACATTGTAAATCTAGTGGTCTCTGGAGAAAAGACCATGCGACGGAATCAAAGGCTTGGACATATTGGAGAGAAGGGCCTTCAAATACTTCATGGTAATGGTATGGTATAAAGTATGTCTAATTTCTCTCTGGAATTCGATTTCTATGAACATTGTGTATATGGGAAGCAAAATCGAGTGAGTTTCTCCTCTAGTGCTAAGAGGGCGAAAGAGATATTAGAGCTTGTGCACAGTGATGTGTTTGGACCTGTGTCGTTCCATCATTGGGTAAGTCTATGTACTATGTATCATTTATAGATGAATTCTCAAGGAACACATGGATATATTTCCTCAGGAAGAAATATGAAGTCTTTGACGGGTTTAAAGAATCTAAGGCTCTGGTGGAAAACTAGACAGAGAAGAAGATAAAGGTGCTGAAGATAGATAATGGTGGAGAGTTCTGCAACAATGAATTTGAAGAGTTCTGTAAGAAACATGGTATAGCACGACAAAAGACTACTCCATACACACCTCAGCAAAAAAGAATTGCAGAAAGAATGAACAAGATGTTGATGGAAAAGGCAAGAGGCATGCTCAGTGGCGTCGGGTTAGGACAAGAATTTTTGGCAGAGGTGGTGGAGACTGCATTTTACTTGGTTAATAGATCACCTTCATTAGCATTGGAGGATAAGTCTCCACAAGAGGTATGGACTGGTAAGAAACCCTCTCTTTCACATTTGAGGGTGTTTGGCTGTGATGCATATGTACATGTTCCAAAGGAGAAAAGAACCAAGTTGGATAGTAAATCTGAAAGGTGCATCTTTATTGGGTATAAGGATGGTTTAAAAGGTTATAAACTTTGGAACCTAGAAAGAAGGAAGGTTGTGTGCAACTGCGATGTGGTGTTTAGAAAGATGAAATATGTTATTAAACATGAAGTCCTACCAAAGGAATCTGAGAAGATAGAGTTTGAGCTAAAGGAGGAAGAATCAGACTCTAAAACAGAAGAGGAATCAGAAGATGAAGAGCCACAAACTCCAGCTGTGAGAAGATTAGTTCGAGAAAGAAGGCAACTAGAAAGGTATAGTCCAACTGCTTTCTGTTCAAATTTTGCTTTATTTATTACTAATGATGATCCCATAATTGTCAGGGGGGGTAGTAGATTCAGAGGATGGCAAACTATGGAAAGAGGCCATGGTTAATGAAATGGAATCTTTGGACAAAAATGAGACTTGGGATCTAGTGGAGTTGTTAGCTGGAAGGAAATGTTGAAAAGTGTGCAACAAGAAATGCTTGTTGAGAATGCAACAAGATGATGGAGCTTAGTGGAAAGAAGCCGCCTTCACTAAGTGGTCCCGCAGGCAAGTTTTGGCGCAAAGTCTATTTTTAGACTATGTCTATTTTAGACATATGGATCATGTCTATGAGTTGCAGGATGCTGTTTATGGATGATTGGTCATGTTGGGAAAAATAGATGGACTTCTATTTTTGGATCAGAGCAGGAGTGATCAGAGTCTATTTTTAGACTGCTAGTCAAAAATAGAAAAGTCAAAACAATATTTAGACTATAAACTTTATCTTATCCTCTTGGAGCACTTCAGTTGGAGCTACAGATGTGGCACATGCAACTGCCTGAAGGAATCACGTGGTTACCTATGGGTTGACTGAGCTATTGCATGAAGGACGTCAGTTAGAACTCAAGTGGTTGAGTTCTGTGGAGTTAGATGAGCAGTTAATGGAGTTGTGTTCAGTTTGACTTAGCTGAACTAGTTGTATTTAGTCTAACTGGCCAATAGACTAAGTGATGAGTTGTGTGAATTAGTTATTAATTAATTCACTAATTATTAACTCATAATGCAATTGAAGAATACATCAGTTAAGTCAGTGCATGGATAGTTCAGTGGAGACAAGTGTTAGAGGTACGTGAAAGGGTGAGTTGTGACTATTAGTTGTGCATGAGATCTTGCACAATCAATGGATTGAGTATGCCCATGAGAATTGCATAGTATGTGCCTAGTATTATAGCCTGTGCTCACATGATTTCCAGTGTGAGTGATTTTCCAAGGTAAATAGAACTTGGAACGAGTTTGGATTCATTCATTCTCTTGCAGGATTGTGCATTGGAGGCAGGCAAGCAGCGGGGGAGATTTGGAGATCAGATCTGAGCTGTATTGTGTGTAACAGGTGGAGAGAGTACTGAGTACTTGTGAGTAGTGTACTATGTATTGTTACATGTTCTCAATCATTATAATATACAGATAGTGTGGGGTTTTTAGCTGTATGCTTTCCCCGGGTTACATGCTGTGTTAATGTGCGCATGCGATTGATGTTTCATTGTTTTTAATGCTGCTAAATTGATGATCAACGTAGAGGAGGTTATGTATTATGCATGTATTCCGCAATATTGTATAATCGGGATAATCTCTGTGAATATGTGTTAAATTATTCAAATTTTCTACAGGAAATCCATTGGAAGCAAATGGGTGTTTAAGAAAAAGATGAATGAAGAAGGCAAGGTGGAGAAATACAGAGCTCTGTTGGTAGCAAAAAGTTATTCCCATGTGTCGAGAATTGATTTTGGTGATATTTTTTCTCTTGTTGCCAAGGTAGCTTCTATTAGATTACTTTTATCTATTGTTGCTGCTTTTGATTTTGATGTAGAACAAATGGATGTGAAGACAACATTTCTTCACAGGGATCTGGAAGAAGAGATATACATGAAGCAACCTGAAGGCTTTGTGGTAAAAGGTAAGAAAGATCTGGTATGCATGTTAAAAAAGTCTCTGTATGGGTTAAGACAATCCCCAAGGATGTGGTATTAGAAATTTGATACATATATACAGGGACTTGGCTTCACCAGAAGAAAAGCAGATCACTGTGTGTATTTTAAATTAATTGATGACCATGATATTTATTTGGTCTTGTATGTGGATGATATGTTGTTGATTGGAAATAACAAAGAAATAATCTAGGAATTAAAGACCCAATTTTCCTCCAAATTCGACATGAAATATCTTGGTGCTGCAAATTATATTTTGGGCATGGAAATTGAACGAGATTGGGAAAAGAGGAAGTTTTGGTTAAATCATAGGAAGTATGTCGAGACAAGATTGCAGAGGTTTAATATGTAGGATAGTAAACCAGTGAAGGTTCCTATTCTTGTAGGTGTAAAATTATCTTATGAACAGTGTCACAAGACACAAGAAGAGGAACGGGACATGTCACATGTTCCATATGCAAGTGCAGTCGATAGCCTGATGTATACAATGGTCTATACTAGACCAGACATTGCACATGCAGTGGGAGTAATGAGCATGTTTATGTCAACACTAGGGAAGCAGCATGGGACATCAGTGAAGCAGGTTTTCAAGTATTTGCATGGCACTAGTGATTATGGTCTATGCTAACAAGGAAGACCGAGATTGGATAGAGTTTTGGACATCTGTGGCTTTGTTGATGTAGACTGGGCTAGAGATATGGATCAAAGAATATCTACAAGTGGGTATGTGTTTAACCTATTTGGAGGTGTAGTTAGTTGGATGAGAAAGAGACAGTCTGTAGTGGCACTTTCAACTACAGAGGTAGAATACATCGCAACCACTCATGCAAGCAAGGAAGTAGTTTGGTTGCAAAGATTGTGTTCAAGTATGGGGTTAGTACACTTGAACAATAAGGATAGACTGTGATAGCCAAAGTGAAATTTTCTTGGAAAAAAAACCCTGCTTATCATTCAAATACAAAGCACATTGATGTTCAACATCACTTTGTGAGGGATATGGTTGAGAAAAAAAGGGTGTTGCTAGTAAAGGTGGACACTTTGAAGAATACTGTGAATGCATTGACGAAGTCTGTGAGCACTGAGAAGTTTTCTTGGTGTAGAGAAACAATGGGCATTACAGGGCTGGACCAATGACTAAGCTCTTTTGTGGCCCCCTGTGGAAAGAAAACAACAAGTGGGAGAATGTGCAATGCCTCAAGAAATTTTTTTGGACCTTATATTAGGTGGGCAAACCTACCTATGGTTTTGTGCATGGATTTCACACATGGTTTTGGGCATGATGGTTTTATGCCCATGGTATTTTGTAGATCCAATTAAGGGAACTACAATTATGTTCTAATCCAAGGTTAATGGATTGGGGTTTATGGATGCTTTGGCATGTATATATATGTATTGTAACATTGAAAGGAATATAATGAAAAATCAATTTGGTAGTCTTGATTTTGGGATCCAGGGGAAAATATTTGTGTATATCTGTTTTATGTTTTATGCTCTCACCATTGTTTATTTTATTTTTTTAGAATTCGTATGCAGGTAATTTCTGTACATGTTTAAAACCTACAAAAACATCAAATCCAAATCCCTTTTTTAATCAACTAAACGTGAGGTTAAATTCCACCTTTATCAATAATAAATAATAGCCAAAGATGAGGCCCAGACTAGTTGGTTTGAGTGGGGTTTACTCCCCACCAGGTCTCAAGTTCAAACCTGGTGGGGAGGGGTTGAGGATGGAAGCCCCTTTTGGGGGAATTAAACTATCCCAAGGGGTGCCCTTAGCCTAACCCGTTTCTCGCATGACAAGCTAATCTGTTCACTCTTGAGCACATAAATTCCTCATCTAACCATCAAACCACCATATCACTCTCTTCTCCTTCATCATAGAAGGAAGATATTCCCTTACTCTATGCCATATCCCCTTAAGGATCTTCTTGCCTTGACTTCTTGTGTAGATAGGTAGATCCAAGACCGCTAGTTTCTTAGTTCAAATGACTCAAAGGATAAACACTTGGTGAAAATAACCCATGAGTAACATTGATAAGGTTGTGAGTTTAAGGTGTTTGTTACACTTATTATGGACATGCCAATCATGGTTTTTCCCTAAAATCCAACCTATCTCCTCTTCAAATTCTCAATATCAAGTCTATAACTTCCACGAGCTCTTATTTCATGGATTTGTGGGATTCTTTCTATCTATAAGCATAAACAACTATGGAATCACACAAGCTTCTTCACATAAAGGAAAATTCAAGTGGGAGAGGAATGCTCAATTGAGAAATGATCATGTAAGACAAGAAGGGACCCTTTCTTTACATGACCCCTCCTTCACTCATAAGGGTATGAAAAGATGTAGTTGCACAAACATAAGTGAAACATTGATTTGAGAGTTTTCCAAGGAAGCATGGCCAAGGGAGGTTATACCTCATAGGAAAAGTATCAATTCAAATCACCTATGCACATGCTTTTTCTTCTCAAGCAATCTTTTGGTGGATTTTGCATTTAATTATGTATTCCCTTTTATTCATGTTTTTACAAATATAAACATTCCATGGGAAACACAAAAACTATACTACCATTCCCATGACTCATACACTTTCACTAGTTAGGCCTTAGCCTTAAGATCCATACTAGCAATATCTACAATGTATTTTACATTATTCAAACATGGGATCATTTAACTCAACCCATGTTGCTTGACTCCTATCATATCCCCTGATCATTCAAATAATACACGATTTAAACTATTACAATTCAAAGGTTGAAAGAGAGGAATTACATACAAGCCAATGTTTTGACTAATGGTTATCACTACCTCCATCCATGGAAGGTGAGAGAAATTAGTGGGGAGGTGATAAGGTACTTCTTTCCTCACTTGGATCATCAATTTTTTTTGGAAAATATAAGAAAGTCTAATTTAAAATAACTATATATATTTTAGACTCCCCTGCATTGGGTGCTTCTTAATGACAACCTAGACATATTTGTTAATGACCCATTTCTTGCCACCTCCCACAAGTATATGATCCTCACACTTGGTGTTTCATGGATGTTTTGGCACATGCACATACTTATGTTCATCTCTCCTCACTTAAGATAGTTCAAATATGAGTTTTGGTTTTTTCCTCCCTCTCAAAAGCATAATTGCACTTTGACACCTTTGAGTGGCTCAACCACAATGTTAGTGGCCATGGGTTCTAACTTTGTTGGCTTTAAAAACTACAACTCTCTAGTATGTTTCCTCATTTACGGTTCTCATTTTGTTTCCTTTCTCTTATAGTTTTTGCTATTGTCTCTCATTATGTAGGGGTTCCTCTAGAAGAAAGGTTGGAAGAGACCCCTTCCTTCACGCTCCCTCATTTTCTTTCTTAGATCCTCGTAGATTTCTGCTAACCTCTCCACTCTTATATAGACTCTCCTTGTCACCTCGTTGTTATGGACTTGTTGACTCCTCTCCATGTGTGATTGAACTTGTGCTCCCTCACCCTTTTGATTCCTATTATATTCATCCCCCACCTTTCTACTGATATCCCCTTCTCTTATGATGCTAATATCAGGCTACTCTTTTGGTCGTTGAGGCCATAGATGTAAAAGGCAACAATCTTACTCAAGGGATCAATTGGGAGATGAGATGTATGCAACGAATTATTGGGAGAACACTCCTCCATCAACACATAGGTAAATTTACAATGCAGAGCATGAGGCTCAACTGGAGCACTAATTCATTTCTTATGTTGAGATAGAAGAAAATGTGGGAGACTGGGTCCCAGATACAAGGGACACTCGTACTGGGCACACTAGATATTTTCAGACCATTTATTTCTATTGGAAAATCAAGGCTATCATGGGCAAGATGTTAGTTGAAAGATATGAAGCATGCCAAGAAATTCTTCTTAGCATTAATGCATTATAGTTTCAAATGAAGAAATTGGACAATAAAGTTTCTATCATGGCTAAAAGCTTATTGATATGAACTTCACTAACTCCGAGGACATTGTTGGTCCTAATCTAATATAGGTGCAATCTCCCATATCATGAATGTTTGAGATGTTTGTTTTTGTTTCTTTTTTGTTGAGCAATAATACTACTACACAAAATAGACATAGGTTTAGTTATTCTAGTTACTTTCCTATTTATACGATAATTTTCATATTGTATACTAGTGCTATTGATTTTGGATGAGTTATATGGCCTAAAGCAACATATTTGAACTATTAGTTTAATTATCTACAAGTTATGCATTCTCTGTTTTTGGTTAGAGTAATACAAATCTCCCCATAAATTAAAAAATAAAAATAAAATTGTATATAATTTAGATGTTTAAAAATAGAGAAAATATTTCAAATGGATACTCCACTCGTTCTCAAGAAAAAACAATTATAAATAGTGAAAAATATTGTTTTTAGTGTTTATTTAATATACATATTAACAATAAAAAAAATTACATCAAAACCCTATAACACAAAAAAAAATCCACATGAAAACAATAAAAATTTATATTCACATCATTATAATTCATGAACATTAAATACACATATAAGAACCCACACACGAATATAACAAAAATGCTTCATAGTAGCTAGTATTTGCTATTTAGTTCAAATATAGCTAAATTATAATAAAAAACAATGAAGATTTGTTGATGGATAGATGGATAAACTAGGAATAGTACTATCCTTTTTGCAACGTTTTAAAATTTCAATGAATCATATTTGCCTATAGAAAACAAATGTCTTGATATGTTGGACCATGAAAAGATATCTTATCTAAGAATGGAAAAGTTGGAAAAAATTATTTTGTAAATGATTTGGTGTTTAATTTAATTTTGATTTTGATTTAACTTTTTAATATATATATATTATATATATATATATATATATATATTATATATATAAATATTAATTTAATTGCAACCCTACTAAATTTATAAGAATCATACTTTGATTATTGTAATAAAAAAAGTTTATGGCTAAAAAATTTCTATTATACCACATGAACATAATTTTTAATTGCGGAAATTTTTTTATTATAATACTATACCACATGGCATTATATTTATAAAAAATTGCTCTTGCCATCATTACCACAACTCTCATAAAAATACTAAAAAAAAACTTTTCTATAAATAAAACTAACTCTCATAAAATGCTAAAAACAATACTATATATAAATAAAACTAAGGTCTCATAAAATGCTAAAAAAAACTATATATAAATAAAACTAATTTCTCATAAACGCTAAAAAAACCTAGATATAAATAAAACTAATATTATACACATGTAATCATTAAAAAAATAAATTAAATAATCAAAATTAAAATAAATAAATTCAAGTATTAAAAATAAATAATAAACCACAAACTAATAAAACATCAAACACAAAATTCAATAAGTTATACACTAACAACTACAGTGTAATAAAATCTAATATCCCTATATCTTTTCATTTAAATCTTTTATAACTTATTTTCTCCAAAATTATCAATTTTTCTTTTCGCATTTCTCTTTCATATATAAATATATAACTTTATAACTTTATATACCTAAAGTTATGCATATGTTATTCATATATACCTATCTAGTTTTATTATATATCCTCTATATAATACAATATCCCTTTTTCTCCGATAAGAAACTCATAATATTTTGGGCAGTGTATATACCTCTAAATTAATTAATATCGTTATTTAAAGAAAGGTTGTTATCTGGTAAATTCTGTTAAATAGTTGGCTGAGATTTTTAATTATAAATTTAAGTTTTTAATTTATAAAGATAAAGTGTTTTAATAATTTTTAAAAGTAAATGAGAATGTTTTGAAAATATATTATATTAATTAGTTGAAAATGTTGATTAAATTTTAATGATGTGATTAATTTGAGAATATTTTTATTTATCGTAAAATCTAAATTTTAACATTTTTAAGTTTGAAATTTATATATATTTAAAATATTTTTAAATTTGTTTTTGTTTGTTTGTTAAGTTGTCTGAGTTTATTATAGATTACATTAGGCTTAACTTGTGGCTTGAAAAACTATGACCCAGCGACATGTAAGTCATCAAAATCACGCCACACTAACTCTTGATATGACTCGATTTTTTCCCACGAAGTTTCTAACCAATGACTTTCACATCAAGGAAAAAATGGTGATGGGGTGTAATGTTAAGTCACTCTATGACGTGAAGGTCACCAGTTGAAAACTTCATGGGAAAAAATCTAGTCATATTAAGAGCTAGTGTGGCCTAGGCCGGGTGCGATGCCAACGTGATTTTGATGACTTAGATGCTCCCTGGGTGATTTTGATGACTTAGATGCTGCTAGGTTACGTTTTTTCAAGTCACAGATTAAGCCTAGTATAATCTATTATTTGTTATTATTTAAAATATATTTTTTAAATAACAAAAATGATAAGAATTATAATTTGATTTATTGTATGAATGGTAAAAAACCATTTATTATTAATTAAACTACATTCTAAATTAATTTTGGTAAATATCAAATTACATTAATTTTTAGTAAATTTTAATTTTGGTGAATTAAATTCATTTGTTTGATTATGTTTTGTCATTGGATTTTTTTTTAGTAAAATTTATTTTGATAAATTAAGTTTCATTTTTTTTTATTTTTTTTTAATTGATAAGTTGGAACGCTCATTATTGAAATGTGACAAAACTTACTTTCTATAAAATTATAACAATTTAGGATTTTTTTATGTATAATTTATTCAAAAATAAAATGGTATAGATAAACTCAACTTTACATTACCACATTGTCACGTATTTTTTTTTATTTTTTTCATTAAAATTTAATAATAAATTTTAAACACACATTATAATTCTGATTATTTAATATGATTTACATAGTAAAAATATCTATCAAAATTAAAAAAAGGGAAAAAGAAGCCATGTTAATTTGTACACCCTTATACCACATTGTCCAATAACCATTATATTGTCTATGATAACATTTAATATCACATATCATATTTTAACCTTACATCTTATAAAACAATTAAAATATTTTTCATCTCCACAGGACGTTATCTTCACGCAGAGATTGCGTGCCTTAAACATCAAGGAGACCGAGGTTCCAAACATGCAATGATTAGATATGAACCTCTAGTCAATCACGCTTTTCTATGTAATACATAGACTTGGATGGGATGGATTTTAAAATAATCAGTGGTTTAAAAGCAAAGTGGCCATAGCTTTATGTTATTAAAATTTTATATTAATTAATTTAGATTATATATGTATATATAAAATTAATTTGGAATTTTATTTGGATTTAGAGTATGTTTTAAAATTGTTGTTATTTTGTTAAAAGTTTGTTTTTTTGGAAGTAAGGAATTAGGTTAATGATTAGATTTAGAGGTATTTGGCAACACTGAAAGCATGCTCTCTTATAGACTACTAGTCAATAATTTTAATTGCGGATTTTCTTTGAATAAGAGTGATGCGTCAACCTACATTTGCACATGGTAGCTAGTAATAATTGTCACATTAGTGATTTGATAACAAATTATAATAAGTTTTCCACTTTGTGAAAATATTAATTTAAATATAATATATTATATATATATATATATATATATATATATATATATATTTTATTTTAGAGTTATTTATTTTTTTTTAATATTAAAGCTTAATATTAATTAGTTAAAAAAATCATCTCCCTTAAGCATAATAGCCAATTTTTTTTTGATACCTAGCGGAATCGGCAACAACAATGGTATCGCACTCGCGTTACACAGGGTCGAATCCCACCGGCTGCCACTTTAACCGCTAGGGGTCGAATCCCACCAGCTGCCACTATAACCGCTAGGAGGAACCGTCCAGCCCAAAAGAACGACCTTCAAGTTAAGAGGAGACTTGAACCCGTGACCCGTGACCTGCATAGTCCGGCACGAACGACTTAGCAGACCCTCCGCTAGCCACAAGACCAAACCCTGCGGGCAAGCATAATAACCAAATTTATTTCCACTTTAGTTTTCCATTATATATACATTTTCAAAATAAAAATAACAAAATTGTATTTCACAATAAAATAAAATAAAAAATCATCTTTCTTTTACATAAAAACCCTTAAACAATGTTTATTTGGATAGGAGTTCATCTTCTTTAGACAGATTAATGGCTTAAAACTCAAAAGTATCTTGCAAAATTGAAATCCTTCCCTTTACAAGTTTTTTTTAAATAATAGTGATGAGTCAACCTACATTTCTAATAAGACCGAAAAAATACTTTTCAATAATGTACACATTTTCAAACTAAATATAATAAAATTTTATTCCAATAAAACATACCAAAAAAACATCTCCCTTCCACATAAAAACCAATTTCATTTCTATTTTACTTTTCAAAATGACAAAACTTTGTTCCACAATGAAACACAAAAAAATCATCTTCCTTCGACATAAAACCAAACTCATTTCTATTTTACTTTCTATTATTATGGTTAGGTGGGGAACTTGGGAGGTTTGGTCCAACAAATCGTGTGGTCTTATCTCAAACAAAACTATATACACAAAAACTTGCTCCAAGCACAATTTCTTCAGTTGGAAAAAAAAACTCTATATATTTATTGAATTAAGGCTTCTCTGATCCATATTAAATTTTTGAGAGATGTTTTCGGCCATAATCATACCAAAATTCATTGATTTACGCGTTTCAAACCAGCAAGTGTGATGGTAACCAATAAATTTTGATATGATTATCACCAAAAACATCTCAAAAACCTATATATATTTATTAATCCTATAAACTATTTTTAGTCTAATGAACATTAAAATCTCTATTATTCATTGAAACACATTTTCAATTTTAAAAAAGACATAACTGTAATAGATTTGTTGCCGACACCATATTTATTATTTAAAATCCATATCCTTGTCTGTTTAGAATTAATGATTTTAAATTTGAACTTTTGCTATTTTTAATGTAGGTGCATGTGGGTCCCACCTCGAGGATCCCATTCTCAAACAGGTAACAGGAACGGCGGGGCCCATTTCTTATAAAAAGTCCTTGCATTGCATCTCTTCACGTCCTATTATTCCCTGCCAGTCACCGAAAGCGACGAACACGAACTACGAGGCCACGTGGACACATGACGTCATCTGGCACTCGGAAGAAATATAACGGCCTCAACAAAAATTAAATATTTATTGAAAATGGATCTTTGGTGGCCGGGATATCTCCCGTGCCAGGGGAATGAACCCAACACGGTTTTGAGTCCACGCCCGCTTTTCAGGATCTCCACGTTCGCAACGAGAAGCCTGAAAGACCATCTTGATTTTTGGTTCTGGTTAGACCCCATTAATCTCTTTCGATTTTGTCATCGCCCTTTTTTTGGGAGGGCATCCCGTATCTTTTAATCTCGGATTTGGCGCAACAGTGTGGGCCGATTCCTACAGTCAAAACTGGAGATAAGACCGGCGCATTCTTTGCTGGGTTCGTACACCAGGGGATAAAACCCGAAACCCACTTTCTCATTTTGTCTGCAAACGGAGTTTATCAGGCGGTTTTCATATTTCGGAAGTACTTCTATCAGTTTTGCATAGAGATTACCACTCTTAAAATCTCCATTTCTGTATTTCTCTTGCTTGTAATTTTTTTTCACAGTTCGATTCATGGGGTAAGCTTGTTCGACAGACAAAATTGTGTACTGCGAGGGGCTCAGATCATTTTTTCATACACGGAGCGCCTGCTTGTTTAAGGTTGGATTTTGAATTTATGTCATTTGAACTAAATTTGTAGCGGTCTGTATACAAACAATGAATTATACAATGAATGGAATGTAAAGATGCTCTGGATGCTAATAAAAATTCGAATTTATCTTCGTATCTGAATTTATTGAAAGCATTGTAAACGCGTTCGTACATATGTGGGTAGTCTACATGTTCATCTGTGTGAAGTTATTTTGCTTCTGGTTTGGGGTGTGTTTTCCTATTCGGGTATCCTCTATCTATTTATCGGGTTCATCCATGATACATCCAGAGTCATCTCCACTTAATCATGGCGTTACCATGAAATGTTTAAAGTTGCCACAACGGGGTTTTCATAAATCACATCCCCTTGTTGCCGACCTGGGGCAGCAATGAGCAAAATCTTTGACAGACAGACCCCGTTGGTAAAATGTTCACATGCGCGTGGTTACGAGGACCACTAAGAAGTCATAAGCGGATAGACCCTGATGACCGAATTGTAAGATACATTGTAATTACTAAAAATCTGCAATCGTTGGGAGTTTCCTTTGTCCAACATTAGTTATGAAATATCCTTTTCTGGGATTAATTGCATGGAGCATTTAATATTCCAGCCATTCACTATGACTGATCTCCCAGGGGGTCACCTGTCACCTGCAGGATTTGCGCCCAATAACCAGCGCTGCCCAGGAAGGTTACCCATCCTAGTGAGGCTTTGACTCAAGCATCCTTAACCATGGAGCTTCTCCACAATTATGGCTGCTTAGCTTGCTATCCATATACCAGATTTGCAAAGCCTTAAGAAGCATAGTTCCATAAAAACCATTTACTCAAATTTCAAAGTACTAATTTGTAAAACCCATCCTGGCCATCCATACTTAACAATGGATTTTTCTCCACAATCATGTCCACATATGTTCCGACCCCATTTGCAAAATCTTAGTAAGTATTAAATTTTTAAGCCTCCTATGTGGACCTCCCAAGCCATGATGACAACATGGGTATCTAAAACACAGAGCTAGGCTTCAGCCCAGATCTTTGCCAACTCAAATTTAAAGTCAAAATCCTGTTGTCTATGAGAATTGAATGTGGTTTCTTTTGTAGATCGTTGATTGTTAAGTGCTTCGATGTATGGCATTAAATCAGGCCAAACACATATTTTGAGAAGAGAAAATATCCTCCGGTTCGATGTGATTGAAAGATTCTCATAGTGGATCCTGAAATTTAAAGATATTTCCCATATTCCTTTCATACAGATTCTCAAATGCAGGCTTTGAAAACTTTAGTAAGCTTAATTTTACAGTTAGCTGATGCAAGAAAAACTTTGTTAATGCTTTAAGAGTTTGTGCTGAAGATTGGTCTATGAAAGATCTTTCCCATATTCCATTCATACAGATTCTCAAAATGCAGGAAGCTTCATATTACAGTAAGCTGATGCAAGAAAGACTTTGTTAGTGCTTTAAGAGTTTGTACTGAATATTGGTCTATGAAAGATCTTTACCATATTCCATTCATACATATTCTCAAAGTGCAGGCTTTGAAAACTTTTGGAAGCTTCATTTTACAGTTAGCTGATGAGAGAAAGACTCCGTTAGTGTTTTGAGAGTTTGTACTGAAGATTGATCTATGAGTATGTATTTGCTAGTTCCTTCTGATCTAAGAACAAATTTATTCCATGTTTTGGAAAGTAATATTTATCACAAGAAACACTTTATTGAAAAAGGATCAAGAGGTGTTAATTTTTGTCAGGTAACACCCATTTTTTGGTCGGAGTGGAATTACAATTATTATGACTAGTCGTGTGAAACTCCCACTGGTCTACCAGTAAGAGCGCAGCCCAATTCCTTGTGGTCCACTGGTCTACCAGTAAGAGTGCAGCCCAATTCCTTGTGGTCCACTGGTCTACCAGTAAGAGCGCAGCCCAATTCCTTGTGCTGAGAAGTTTTTCTTTCAGGATATTGTTTTCTTTTTAATTACTTTTAAAATCTCCTTGATAGAATGATCTTAAAATCCGTATTTCGTTTGTTTCCAGAAAGAACGTCCTTTTTAGTGTTGGTTGGTGTCAATTCTATTACTTCTTTTGCTTTTCTTGGGGTGCATATCTTGATGTTTATCTCTATAAATATTTTTTGTAGGTAGTAGTTTTTCCGTTGTCTTGAAGCTGAAAGAAATGAGCCAGAACACGATTTTGAAACAAAGATACACTCACTCAAATTACTTGGCCCAAGACAAGAATATCTTGTCTGTGGGTAATCTACATTTTAGTACTGAAGAGAGTCAGAATCAGTTGAGTAACTCTTGTCCTGAAGGTCCATACACATCATGCTTGAAAATGCAATTATCTGTATCGGAAGCCAATGCTGCTTTAGAAGATTTGGAAGAGAGTGAAGGGGAACAACAACCAGGAGCTGCAATAGAAGCAAAAGGGTATAGTCATTTGCTTATTGATGAAGATGAAGATGAGAATGATGGTAATAACATAGGGAATGGTGATACTGTCAGTTCTGGAATAATAGCAAGAGATTGTAATCCGCTTCTACCTGATGAGGATGCTGATGATGAAGATAATGGCTCTCATGGTGATGATGATGATGAGGGTACTAACAGTGGTTGTGATGAATTCTCTGTTGATGAGAAATCTGAAAGTTCTATCTTTGGTGGAGATTGTCACGAGTACAGTGACGACTGTGACAGTGATGTGGGTAGCATTAATCTTGATCATGTAACGAGTGATGTGGACAGCGATGTGGAAGATGAAAGCAACAGCTTCATGACAAGGGGATGTGCAATTATTGGTCCCTCGTGCTCTCTGGAGGATGCTAATCATGACAAGGACACTGAAAGTAACTTCTTGAATGAGATCCAGAGTTTGAGTCAAGATTCCTTGCATGGAGAGTGTCAACAGTATTTAGATCCAGTACCACAATTTCGTGCTAGAATACAGTATAGAGTCCGTACAGTTTTGATCCATCCTCTTTTTGTGCTGGGAGGTCAAAGTGAATCTGCTTTTCTGAATATCTACAATAAAATATTTGGAAAGGATATTCTATCCGCTGGTTTTAGGTCAGTGACTGAACTCTGCCAAGCAATGCCACATGTTGTAAGTAGAAAAGGAATTGAAGAACGAGGTGAGCTATGCTTGGTTGAGTCATCAAACAACCTTCGAGCAGTGGCCAGTATAAGATCAGGATTAAGGCGAATTGTGTACAATATACTGAAGTCTCATACTCAAGGCATGACATCCCATAATTTTGAAGAAGAGTTCTATAATGAGACTGGAAAGACCCTGACTGATGTTCTTAAGGACCATGCTTATTCTATCCCAAGGGCAGAGTGCATGATACGCGATATGTTGGATATAGCATATCTTAGGTACTCAAAATCATCTCAAACAATAGTCCTTTGTAAAGACGCAGAGGATCCTTCCTTGACAGATGGACTGTTGATTGGAAGAACCACCAGCAATTGCATCAGTTTTAATGAGAATGCTTCTGGCGTTGGAGACAGTAACACCTGGGAAAGTAGAAGAATTGCAGGAAAAAATGCAGAATGTTCTTATTCCAAGACATCAACAAAGAAAATAGAAGGCATGTTTTCTTCCGTCCTTTTTTAGCAATTAAATTAATTCATTGAAATTTGCTGCAGAATCCCTAGTTTGCTTTTCTTGTTTGTTGAATAAATTTCCTTATGAATTGCACATAGTGGAGCACAATTTGTGAATAATGCACCATTGTGTTTGTTAATGGAGTTTAGGATTTCTTAGCGGCATTTTATTTTCTTCTGTTTATAACATTATGACCATTGCTGCATGTAAATGTTGAGTGTCTACGCATAGAAGTGTGTCTGTCGACATGTCTGTTTCTTTCATGCATGTGCGCTGGTTATAGGAACCGAATAACTAGTACAGGGAATATTATTTGCTTTATAGATTTTAGATGACTTTGAGCGGATGCAGTTTCATTTAAAAGATGCCAGATAGTTTCTTGTCCTACAAAACAAACATTTTTTTCTTATCTAATACTGAATTTTATTTTTGACTGCGGTATATTTTATTTATTTGTTCTAGGCAATTGGTTGCTCGCAGATATTTCTAGTACGAGAATGCCTCCTGATAGTTTTAGTAATGGGCTGCTTCCTGATCGATCTGATGATGATGCTGTAAATTTCTGCACTGTTACTTATCAAGGTAGTAAGACCAAGGGATTTGAAACTTCACAAACTTCTGAAAATGGGGAAGAATCTATATCTTGTGGAGAGGACTACATTTTGCAAGTGAGGCTATGTTTGAGATTGTTGCTTGGATGCTGGAATTATGGAAAAGGAATAGAAGTTGGCAATTTGCAGGTCATCTATGAAAGAATATTTGCAACCAAGTTAAATCTAAATGAACTAGGCTTTACATCAATTGAGGAGCTAGTGAACTGCTGGTCGAATATCACTTTATTACTGGATCAGAGGCCTGGCATTGTCTTCCTTCAGCCATCTGTTGAGAATAAGCGCATTGTGAAGACAGTTTGGACAGGACTGCGTGAAACTGTTTTCTCTGTACTATTGAGCAGTTTTCCTGATGGCATGGATGTTTACAGTTTTCTGCAGTCTCTTAATCAATCTTATTCTGGAAACTTGAGGGAAGTTCTGAAAAATAATGGCTACTTGACTGATGACATATCAGATATTGATACATTTTTCAGAGATGAACAACACAATCCCCACCTATATTGCTCAAAAGCTCTCCGGTTACTTTTTCAAGATATGTCAGATTTTGTGCGCCTTGGTTGTCAAGAAGATGGATCACTTGTTGTTAAATTGCGTGGTAAAGACTTTCCGGTGTTGGACTTACCAGATTGTGGTTTGGATGGTTTTACACCAGAGAAAATCTGGCCATATTATTTGTTTTCCGAAGAAGCTGCAACATCCATGGCCAGCCAGCAGCCACAGATTTGCTCTTTGAGTAAGAGAGTGAATATTTCGAAAGCCCATTTTTATTCTACTAATTTTGAAAGAGAACATCATACATGTAGCAGTGCTGAGTTATCCTTGCAAGTTTTGAAGCATCAATTCCGGTTGATTCTAGGTTCACCGTTATATTTGAATTGTGGCATTCCATGCCATCAACTCTCTTCCATATACGAGGAGAGGGTTGGGCATGCACTAATTTTAGCTGAGCATAAGGATATCAAATCACTTCTCTCTTTAATGCCTGAGGTTGTCAGTATAAACTCTATATCCGGTAAAGTCTTTCTTAAAAGAACTAATAAAAGCAGTAGGATCCTTTCAGTTGTGAAGTCTGGGATTCGTCAAGTCCTATATTGGTCTTTACTAAAGAATCCTGGTGGCATTTGGGACCAACTAATTGAAGGATGGTATTCTGATTTCGATGGCAAATCACTTGTAACAACTCTTTCCAGGCATGGCTATAAGATTTCTGGAAAGTCATATCTGGCATCGATTTTGACTTTCCTGGATGACATGTATGATTTTGTTTGTCAACACCCCACAGAGAGTGGACTATATATTTTAGTAGAGAATTCAGTGGATCCTACCTCAGCTGATGCTAAACTTCTTGGTATGTCATCATCAGATATTCAGTATGATCCATTGCGTGATCACCTACAATCTTTCTACACTGATACTGACGGTTTTGGAAAGTACAGTACTGATTTTCTGGATCATCTTGCAAAGGATTTTGCTGCAAAGGTTAATGGTATCAGTGATTCTGATAGTCATGTTGGGATTTTCGAACATGATCTGGAGCATTCAGCGTCTAAGTCAGCTGTGATTCCAAGAGTAAGACAGAAGCTTGACATTTCCAATGCTGACAAGGAGGATGACAATGATCATGATGAAGAGGAAACTCAACCTGATTGTACAAGTTCAAATGCGAAAATCTCCAGCAATGTATTTGAATTGGTTAGTGAAGATGACACGGTAGGTCATCGACAGATTAATGGATCAGAATGTAAGAAGTCCAAATTCTCTTCTGAGCTGGACCAATCAGAATCTTCTAGTTCTGATCAGGAGTTCAGAAAATTTTGCAGACCGAGGACTGCACGAAGGAACAATTTTGAATCATTAGGACTGAAGGTCAGAGCATATCCTTGAACACGAGATGGCCTTCCACAATAATCTTGTTTACTTGAAATTAAAGGTCAATTATTATGCTCCGCAGGCAATTACAAATTCCCTTTGGGCACCTTGTCTCTCCATTATACAAGCAATTAAACAGCCCAAAACATAAGTCTTTTATTGTATCCGCTGTAAAATCAATCATCTAATCTTTTACTTTCAATTCTTTCCCTTGAAAAAAAATAAAGATTTGTGTTATTCTTACGTAACTACAAATGCTCAATGCAGTGATACTCTCTTATTGTCTGTAGTTTCATGGGCATTGAACAGAACCATGCTTTTATGAAATATGAATAGAACTTTAGATTCTGGTGATTGGTTTTTTGTTCTATATATGATTCTTTGCTGTTAGAGGGACACCTCTCTCTCTCCCTACACACACTATATCTATATATTTTTATTTTTATTTTTCCCACCAAAAAAAACCTCTGGGGATCCCCCTCTCTTCCTTGGAACATCCAGATGGATGATGTGTGTGTGTAATCCCCACAAAAAACCTTGGGGACTCACCCCTCTCCCTTCTTCCCTTGGAATATCCAGATGGAGGACAGCTCAACTGCCAGCCACAATGGAAGCTGGTAACCCACCAGGACCCAATCAGACTCAAGACTCAACAGGACTTGAACCAGAGATCTCATCGCAAACTCCACCTTCAAACAGCCCATTTAAACTAATTGAGGTAACCCATTGGACTTAATTAATATTGAAGTGAATAGTTGTGACCTTTGATCCACTAATGTGTGCATGGGTCATGAAACCATTTAATAAAATTCTTCAGGTGCAGCCACACATTTGATCACTACCTCTAGATGACCTCATGATTCCAGGAAAGGTCCTAATGGGAATTGAACCCATCCATTAGTGGAAAATAAATTCCTTGCTGCTCACCATTGGATCTCTCTCTCTCTCTCTATATATATATTTCCTCTTTGAGAACCTCTTTCTTGGAATCGGAATCAAGGGTTGAATTTACATAGAATTCAACCGGGAATCAAATCCCTTTGTCGTTGGAACCTCTTTTCTTAGAATCAGAATCTAGAATTGAATTTACATAGATTTTAATCTGGAATCAAATGAAAATTTGACTAAAAATATCATGCTTGTGATTGAGTAGAGTTATGAAATTTGTGAGGTCTTTTTGATTCTCATGGGTCAAAATATCTTGTAGGGAGTTATAATTACATATTTTTGTTAATTTGTTTCTGATGGTTTTGTACTTCAGGCAGTCTAGGAGAAAGTATAATGTCACTGCAAATGCTCGATGCAGTGATATTCTTTTATCTTCTTTAGTTTCATGGCCATTGAAGAGAACTATACTTCTAAGAAATTTGAATAGAACTTTCAATTCTTGTGACTTGGCCTTTTGTTCTGTATATGGTTCTTGGTTGATTGACACTCACTCTTTCTTAGAATCAGAATCTAATAAAAAAATAACCAAAATTATTGAAGTTTTCAACCTTCATGCTTGCGATTGAGTAGAGTTATGAAGTTTGCTAGTTCATTTTGATTTTCATCGGTCAAGATGTCTTGTAGAGAGTCCTAACTACAAAAAATTGTTTATTTGTTTCTAATGGGTTCATACATTAGGGCCTAGGCGGTTTAGGAGGAAGTAATTTTTTTTTTCATCTTCAATGGCTTGTGTTTCTACAGATTATGCAGGTTCTTTCTTCTCAAAGGGGTTTGTGTTGTGTCCATCATCCTGTTTCACTATGCCAGATCATGCAGGCCTGCCATAATTTTTGCAATATTGTTCTTCCTTTTGCAGCCTTTGCAAATTTTGCTAAGCAATTCTGGTTGTGTAGCTTACTTAGTATTATTTCTTTCTTTGTAGTGAAGAAGTTTCTTTTTGTGACTTACAGCGTCATGATTCTGTGGCTTTTATTTGATTATATTTTCTGTTAATCTTTGATGTTATTGATATTTTTGATTTGAGTGGTGTACATACATACACACATTGCTAGGCATGCATGGTATTTGTTTATGTACGATGTGTACAAAGAACACCATGTGGGATGTGTAGTCTGAGTTTTCCCTAAATTCTAAATCTTCTAAAAACGTCTTGCTGTGTTCCACACCTAAGAAGCACAAATTCAAATGTCATATATGATCAACTGTTTGTTTAGATAGAATCTCTTATTGATTAATGATATAAATGGATGTAATTCTCTATGCACTGGCCAGGTTCAGGAGGTTATTTTTGTTATTGCTTTTGTTAGATCCACTGCAGAATATCAGGGGTGAAAGCTTGAAATTAGACATCACATGACCTCTACTCCTGTTAGAACTGGACTACTGTACTCCTGTTAGAACTGGACTACTGTAGCATAGTTCCCTTGGTGCATTGTGTCCCGCTTCTTTCTGAAAACAGAAATAATAGGGCTGAGCTGACATCCCTTATTGCAAGGTTGTGACAAAAGTCTGAGTTCTTCTTCCTTGAAAATAAATCATCCCCAGGCTAGCCTACTATTAGGGCAGAGAAATTCACAGATGTTACCATTTTCATATTTGAAATGCAAAGATGCATTTTACAATAATGCTTTCTTAATTAGGTCACTTTTTTAGTCTTTTTCAATATTTTGATTTCTTACTTTGACTGACTTCTCTCTTTTAGCCATTTTCAATATTTTGATTCGGTAATTTCTTGACTGACCCTTCTAGAGCTGGGTCTCTTATAGAGGCTTCAAGACAATGGTGAGGTTCAGGGTGGACTCTTACAATCTCAAAGATGTCAATAGGGTATTTGACTCCATTTACCATTTTGTTGATGTAAAGGAAGATATAGTGATCTAAGAGCTTATAAAATTAAGAGAACTTGAGAGATTGGCCATGGGCGGTTGAGACTTAAGAAGCACAAAGATAATTGACTTAACGAAACTTTATTACAAGGAAAAATGGATGCTTGGCCCAAACTAAGTGTAATGTTTCAAGGAATTCTCAAAATGCTTATCCATTTAATTTTTTATTATTATTTATTATTTAAAATCTCTAAATGCTTAGTTTTCAATGTATATAGAGACACTACTTTCTAAACATCAACTTTCCCATACATGTCCATTTTAATAATGATTTGTTTGTTTGTTATTAATATATTATTTTATCAAGTGCTTAATAGATTCTCTCACCATGGATTATGGAGCAAACCCGCTTCACGAAGGCTTCATCAATCAATGTGGCTTCTTTAACGGATCTTATATGGTTCATCATAGTAAATTCGTAGATGGTTGTTTTTTTGTTTTTAACCACGTGGTGAATCGGTAATTGCTTGGACAAATTCATAGATGTTTGTTATGTTCATTTTTCCTCTTTTTTGGGCCTCGCTCTATTATATAGATCCTCGTTAATATTTTTAAAGCAACCATAAAAATTCCATTCCATATCGGGTTGTTGAACTAGAGTTGTTGTTATCTTGGTGCATTTCCATTGAGTATTACCGATGGCTTGCCCTGGAAATTCACCTGTGATCTATGTTAGGGTTACAAATTAATATAATCACCATTATATCCATTTAGCCCCTCCTTATTAGTATTTTTTCTTAGCAACCAATGGCTTGCTAGGTTGAGATATGAGCAAGGCTCATTAAGCTTATGTTGGTGACATTGCGTGGTGCTAACATCAAGCACTTGTCTTTCATGATCAAACCAAGTCATGTGAGTTTGGCCATATCAATTATTTGAGGTGACTAGAGGGTTCCTATGTTTTGATGGCCCAATGTTAAGGGAATTGATCAATGATAGTACCAATATTCTACCATCAAGCCATATTCTCTCACTACCATCAAACCATATTTTCAATTTGCTACAAAGGTGTACCTAGATGACCTTATCATTCCAAGCCCTTTCTATTTCTTTTTATGAATATTTATCTAATTCATAGGTGTTTATCAAGTGATACAGAATTAGGTCATCCCATTACCATACTTCTAATGTTTGGATGGTCTAATCCCTAAACTTTAATGAAAATGGCTTAGTATGAACACTTTTATTAGTGTAGTTTTCAAGATTTTCTATGATGATGTAGCACATTAACATGTCTCCTACACATGTTAGATGATTATTGGTTATTGGTTATCAGTGACAAGTCGAGTCATGATATGACATGTTGACAATTCCATAAGACATGTTTCATGGTGGTTGTCTACAATTGTTGGGTCAGAGAGTAATGTGGCACATGTGATGTGTTTGTGAGGGGTGTCACCCTTTTGATAAGTGAATAACTTAGTATATTCTATACTTGAGACCTCCATCCCTAATAATTAGGATGGACTTCCCTCTTCTAGAAAAATACTAAGTATGAAGAGTGTTTCATTTCTTAGCCAATCAAGGAAACAAGTATAGTCATTCATGAGTAAAGGAGGGGAAAGTGATACTTGAGTAACATGGCTTGACTTCACTTTTCAAGATATTATTCAAGTATAGAAATTCTCTTAAAGATTATGAGGCTATGAGTTAGTCAAAGGATCAAGTTGTCTTCATCAAATTTAACACCTATTTTCTATCCTTGAGTACCCTAATACCTTGATAATTGCAACAATGTATAAATTGGCTAGGTATTGAAGGGGGTGTTTCCTATGCCTTGAATATCCTAATACTTTGATAAGTCAACAATGTAAAAATTGGCCAAGCATGGATGTGGTTGCTTCCTTATGTATATGATTCAAATTGGATCATTATATTGTTTGACATCCATCTCAATGTTTTCAGAGTGGAAAAAGTGGAGGAATAAGTTCACGAGACCATTTTTATTAGCGGGACCTAGTTAGGCAAAACATGGTCTGAAACCTTCTAGGAGCATTTTGAGGCATCAAACGACATTTTTTGGGGGTAAAACTTTGTCTCTTTAGCACAATACATTTTCATGTTATGCTACACACAAAAACCTTTACAATGACGCAAGAAGCGCATCAATCTGAGTTTTTATGCGAAAATTATGCCACTCAGAAGTTGACCTTCATGTTTTCAACACCATAGTTCAAGAGGGTGTTGTGTCAACCCCCATTATTCATGGAAAATGGGTTTTCCCCGTGATTATGATGTAAAAGACTCTAGAAGAGTCTATATTGTAACTTTGATTAAGAGTTGATGCAATCAAACTTAACCATTAGTAGGTTATCAGATTGTGTTATAACCAGACCACTAAGAGGAAAAGGGATATCATTCTTTTGAGTGCATTTGTTTCACAACTGAGCAAAATTAGCCAAGCGGGATAGGTGGTAGAACACACAAAGAGGATTTGTGCACAGTAGCGGCCCACGGGCCACAAGGCATACTTTTTTGTACTCGCAACGATATATCCAGACAGAGAGGGAGATCAGAGCGACCTCACCTTCCAGCTGGATTTTTCTCCCGAAAGGGTTTCCTAGATCAAATCTTGTGTCATATGTGTGAGTGAAATTTTATTTTGTCGTTATCTATTTTCCGCATAATATTCATTCACATACATATACTATTACCAATAAATCTACATATCCATAAATCTAATAAAATTGTAATAGTGTAGAATTTCAAATTTTAAGCATAATATTATCAAATATGTTGTGACCAACTATCCAGGGGAATATCCATGACACTTTATGGATCATTTTGGTATTATAACAATTTTTTTTTGGGTATTTTGTGGAGATTTCAAAGAAATCTAGATCAACGAGGTTGAAAATCGTAAAACCCTAATCATGGCTGATGAATATATGAATGACTTTCATGATCTTGCAGAGGAGAGGTTTTCATGGTTGGAACAACAAGTCACAGATATAAATGGCAATGTAAACCTCCTCATGGCAGCCCTGAGCAATAAGCTTGAGATATTTGGAAAAGATGGGGATTCAAATGCAGAGGACAAATCAAAAGGGGGAATGAGAGATCAATAAGAAACAGATAACCAACGAAAGAAAGACCACGTAAAAGATCAACGTAGTTCGAGCGTCATGAACCAATCACATTCCCTATTTAAAATGAAAGCAAAGGTCAATATCAAGCCATATACCATGGTGATATCGATGCTCTGAAGTTGAATAACTGGAAGTGAATTTCAACGTCCATCAAATTGAGGAAGGACAAAAGATCTCATTTGTGTAGTTGAAATTAGAGGGCCATGCCTTGACTTGGTGGGAGAGCCACAAAGAGACCCTGAGGTTGGAGGGAGGGCCTCTAGTGACTAAGTGGGAGGACTTGAAAACCCCCATTAAGTCACAGTTTTACCCTATTGGGTACGTAGAGAACTAATAGCTCTGGGGCCACTACTTCAGGCAAAAGCTACACCACAAAGTTAAAAAAGATGGCAATAATGCTTGGGATTTTCCCAAAGAACCCAAATGTACTCTTCAAGTATTTAGGGGGTCTACACTGCCATCTGCAGGAGCAATTGATGTTGTTTAAACCCAAATTAGTGGACGAGGCTTGTGTACAAGCACAATACCTGGAGAACATAGGCTTGAAGAGAGCACAATCAAGTGGATCGAACGGAAGGAGCAACATGATGCTTCTAAGGAGAAGAAGAAATATAAAGGGGGGAAATATAAAAAGACAATGGCCGCAACACACTAGTGCAAAGATCCCAACAACCATTGCAACCACTGCAACATTTATGACCATACAAAGGAGAAGTTTTGGAACTTACATCCAGAGCTAAACCCGAAGAACAAAAATAAATATAATAAGAAGAATCTCATGGCTATAGATTCAAGCAGCGAAATTGAAATAAACTCGAATGTGGATGAGAAGATTGTTTGTACATCAGTGCAGAAGGAGGTGAATTTGAGTAGCCTTTAGCAACAAGAAGCATTTGAGAAATTTTGAGGTCTAAAATAAGCCTCAAAACAAAAATGTACAACAAAATTCAACTTTATAAGAACCAATAGGATTCAATATGATGATGTCAACTATGGGTGATGATTCACCATTTTTGGAGTAAAAAGGTAAAAAAATAAAAAAAAAAAAAAACTATTTTTTCAACTCGTATTTTCAACTTATCTCCCCACAATTTTACTCAAATTTTCCGCAAGAGAACTTGTTGGATGCGACGTTTAATTTTTCATCGAAGGGGTACCCATGTTGCATACTTTCGATGGATCCTACTACACGGAAAATGTGAAATACATGAAAAATGTGACTGCAATAATGTTTTTCACATTTTTTGTGTAGTAGGGACCATCGAAAGTATGCAACATGGGGACTTATTGAATTAAATTCCAAATCCAGCCAATGCTCCCACTCAAAATTTGAGTAAAATCATGGAGATATAAGCTGAAAATACAAGTTGAAAATATATATATTTTTTTTCTTCTAAAACATGATGATGTAATTTAATCTTATTTGACTATTTCCACCATTATTTTGTAAGATTTCTTAGGAAGCCCATTTTAGACCTCAAAATTTCTATAATGAGAAAGAAATAACCAAAATCTTCCATATAAAGATATAAGAATAAAGAAGACAAAGGTCGATGCTCTCTTTAACTCAAGATCACAGAGGAATCTCATTGCAGCATAGATGGTCAAGGAGTTGGTTTGGAAGTTCGTGATCATCCAAACCCATATCCACTAGAAGGGGTAAATAAGGATGCAGACTTGAAGGGAAAAAAACAGTGGAAAATTAGATTTGCTATCAGTGTTGATTTATTGATGAAGTGGATCCAAATGTGGTTCCCCTTGATTTATGTGGATTCATGTTTGGGAGTCCCAAAATGTACATGCGAGATAAAATATTCATGCAGAGAGCCAACCATTACCGGTTTGTTAAGGATGGAAAATCGTTCATCATCAATGCACACAAAGGAATCTCAAGATCACAGAGGAATCTCATTGCAACATAGATGGTAAAGGAGTTGGTTTGGAAGTTCGTGATCATCAAACACATATCCACTGGGATGGGTAAATAAGGATGCAGACTTGAAGGTAACAAAACAATGGAAAATTAGATTTGCTATCAGTGTTGATATTATTGATGAAGTGGATCTAGATGTGGTTCCCCTTGATGCATGTGGATTCATGTTTGGGAGTCCCAACATGTACATGTGAGATAAAATATTCATGTAGAGAGCCAACCAGTACCGATTTGTTAAGGATGGAAAATCGTTCATCATCAATGCACACAAAGGAAAGTAAAAAATTTCGCTGGTAAGCGCTAACCAAGCCAAGAAATTGACCATTCCAGCAAAAAATATGCTTTATTGTTTCAAAGAGAGTTAGTTTGTAGAGGAGTCAATAAGAGACAAGGCATCCCTAGAGGAGTGTACTAAGAAACAAAAACAACTAGAGGAGTTGTTGCAGGCATACATGGATGTGTTATGTCTAAAGGGTCACCAACTAAGAGAGAAGAGGAGCATGAGATCTAGCTATTATCGGACCCCCCATTGCTAAACATTGGGTTGTACAGATAGTGTGTTATAGAAGCAAGTGAGTTGAAGAAAAAATTGCAGTAATAATTGGAGTAGGGTGTCATTCGACGAAGTACATCACCATGTGGGTCACCCATCATCATTGTGTCAAAGAAGCATGGGACTTGGTGAATGTGTATAAATTACAGGTTGTTGAACAAAATCATGCTCAAGAACAGATACCCCCTGTTCAGGATAGATGATCTATTGGATTAGTTGCGACAAGAAAAATAATTCACCAAGCTTGACTTAAAGTCTGGATATCACCAGAGTCGAGTCAAAAAAGAAGATACCTAGAAGACCACCTTCAAAACCAAGCAAGATTTGTATGAGTGGTTAGTCATGCCATTTGGCCTATGCAATTCACCAACTACGTTTATGAGATTAATGAATGATGTATTGTGCCATTTTATAAATTTATTTGTTATTGTCTATTTGGATGATATATTGGTATACAATGCTACCTGGGAGGAACACATCTCACATTTGACACAAGTGTTGGAGACATTAAAGAACCACCAGTTGCTAGCAAATCAAGAAGTGTGATTTTGCACAACAATCTTGTCCTAAGGATGAACCACATTAGTTGGTTCGAAACGTCGACCAAATCCTAACAATGTGATTAATCTGAAATACTTATATCTACAACCGCTCCATGCCATAACAACAAGTGGCAAGTGTTTCCAGTGGGGAAAGGGTCAGTAGAGGGATTTTGAGGAGCTAAAGAAGAAAATCAATCAAGCACCAGTTTTGGCATTACTAGACTTGCAACAGTCCTTTGAAGTGGAGACATATGCAATTGGGTATGTTATGGGAGCAACCTTTATGCAGGGAGGAAAACCTATATGTTACCATTATGAAGTATTTCATGTAGAATTTCCACAAAATTCTGATCCATTGTTATGAACAATTTGAAAACTAATTTTCTTTCCACACAGGCACAAAATTTCTCCACTAAATAACAGTGGAATATAACATAAATAATTTCACACAATAAAACACAATTTTTTTAAGGAACCCAAAATGGAAAACCCTCGCTTGCTTGAGAATTTTATTGAAGAAAAATAGGGTACAGATCTCTTACAAAATCCAATTGTTTCAATAGAGAATGCAATATGATCTTTTAGCCTTGACCTAGACTTGAAACAACTCTGCAAGAATATTAAAATACTTCCCAAGGGAAATTCTTGTCCAACAATTTTCTTAAGATAAATCCTCTTTCTTGTTCCTCTCACAAGCTCTCTTGCTCACAAACTCATGCTCAAGAATTGAATGATCAATTGTGTGCCTTCGATCTCCTTATAAGCTTTTCGATTAGGCTATTGTTAGTGAGTTTTATAAATTATGAGTTGAACTAGAGCTTTTCTAGTTAACAAAAATCAACACACTTAGTTAACTAAATCCTCCTTATAAGTTTTTCAATTAGGCTATTGTTAGTGAGTTTTCTAAATTATGAGTTTAACTGGAGCTTTTCTAGTTAACAAAAGTCAACACACTTAGTTGACTGTATCCTCCTGAAATTTAGGAGGCTAACTCCACTTGTTCACTCAGTTCCCAATTTATCTCACACTAGAAGACAATTAACTTAGTCTTCCACAAACTCACATTAGTCAAACTCCTTCTTGGACTCGTCCTCATCACTGGTACTCGTGGATGATTAAGAAGATCACAATTTTGATTCCTTGAATTAAGGCACAAATCAAGGAATCCATTACTTCGCTATTTTCAACATTTCATGGGCGGTGCATAACTACCCTATCGACGACAAGGAGCTCTATGCTCTGGTGCAAGTTGTGAAGAAGTGGAATCACTATCTGATGGGAAATGAGACAATAATCCACATAGATCGCCAACCACTACAATATTTGCAAGCCTAGAGTAAGCTACAACATACCAAACATTCCAAGTGGATGGGGTTTTTACAATAGTTTCATTTGGTGATCAAGTACAAGGGAAACACAAACAGATTGGCTGACATGCTTTCCAGGCCACCCACATCAAAGATCACAACTTTGGGGAATTTTATGACATGGAGCCATTCACCCATAATGCATATAGAGACACATATTTAGAGGAGGAGAATTTCAAGGAGGTGTATCAGTGGTTGCAGAGTCAGAGACATGTGCCCGGTGACGACAACACCATTGACTACCATCTCCAAGATGGGTTACTATACAAGCTAGATAAGCTATGTGTTCATAAAGGTGATCGATCGCAACTAATTAGAGAGGCACACACCTCCAAGGTTGTAGGGCACTTTGGTGTAGGGAAAATCGTGGCTACCTTGTGGAGATATATGTATTGGCACAAGATGCAAGAGCAAGTAGCTAGGTTCATAAGAGGATGCACACTTTGTTGTACTAGTAAGCCTAGTGACAAGTGTTGGCTTAGTGGGCACTGACCTAGGTTCAAAGTTAGTTGCACCAAACAAATCCCTACATTATTGGCCCTTTCGGCATCAATCCACGGAGCGCGAACCGAAGTCTCACCCGAAGCAGTATGGGGGGATGTTGGAACCAAGTTTCCGCACCCAAAGATCAATGTGATGTCCTTTTGTGTCCTAGATCTACCTTTGCACATCTATTTGTATATAGCCCGTTATGGTCTTATCGTAAGCCCTTAGGCTTATCGAAATAAGCCCTTATGGATTATCGATGTAACCTCCTTTAGTCAGCCTCTAGACCTCTGCGAAGGTTTATGACTGGCTTTTGTGGACCCTGAACAGGCGAATTAACTACTTACATGCATCATATATTACTCTTAACCCAGTATTTACTTAGATATGCTTAAGTGCTCGATAACTTTAACATAAAGTGTTATACTATTAATGTAATCATTTAACATAAATTATGTTCAGATAACAATATAGATCAAGTAAAGTCGCACATCAATACATCATTATTTCATAAAACCATTATTCATCACAGCATAAGCACATTCATACATAACAAAAGTAAATAGATAAACATAGGAATTTTTGCAACAATCTTCTTTATTGGTATTCAGTTAAGCTTATAGAGTCAAGACTTCCATGCGCACTCAGATGCAGGGGTCTGCACACTCAGCTGCGGATGCTACTCTAGGTGTTGGGTCCCTATAATACTAGTGATTACCCCATTACTATTGTAGTTTTACCCCTTATTAATATTGTTGTGCCCCTATTGTCCCCTATTGTATACTGTCTCCCCAGATTCTCTCTATTTTATTTTTGTGGCTTGTATATATTATTGTTAGGTCGGTGGGTTATATTGTGACCCTTAGCTCTTATATATAGAAAGGAGGTTTTGTCATTTGTATCATCGAAGAATTGTTCATTTATGTAATGTAAATGAGGTTTCCCTCTCGAAGAGGCTGAATTCTAAGGCGTTGATCTATCTTTTCTATCTCTCTTGAAGCTGGTTTCATAACCTTTGGTATCAGAGCTTTGGATTCTAGGGTTTCGCTGCTCCAAACAAGTCATCGTGGCATTTTCGCTATAATTTTTTTTTTCTGCGACGTTTCAGAAGCTAAAAAAAAATCATTTTGAGAAGAAATCGTGTTGAATCTTGGGTCCGAATTTCAGAACTTTTCGCGCTATATTTGCGGAGATATGATCTGAGGAAGTTGGTCTTCTTGTAGACTCTTGAATTACATTCCAAACAGGTGACCTGGGGAAAATCGTCATAACTTTCTCTCTGAGCATCAGATTGAAATTTCGTAAGAAGGTGCAGAAAGAGGACAAACTGTAGTTTCTTGTATGTATTTTTTTAGAGCCAAGGTTGAAACAGTGACTCGTGGTACGTCATACAAGTTCGCTCTACTGAACTAGTCTATAAGCAGGTCATTGTGGGAGATTTTGCATAACTCTTCATTGGAGAATCCAATTTGGATCAGACTGGTGGCATTGGAAAGAGGACACAGAGGGCTACTACGAGTTGCAATTTCGGAACTAGATGATCCGAAAGTACAGATATACATCAGAGGCAATATCGAGCTCTTACAAAGTGAAAAAATGTGTGTAGATTCTTTTAAATTTTTGCTTAAGATTGGTTTGAAAATTTATTTTGAAAGAATTCAAAGGGCATAGTAGAGAATTATTATTTGTAACTGATGCCCCGAGGAAAGAAAATGCAAACACCTAGTAAGGAACCTGAAAGCTCTAGCATGACTCATGAAGAAGAGGAAGAAATGCTACATGATATATCAAAATTACAAGAACAAGTGCAACAAATGTCACTCTCACA
>APFE030846557.1:0-20735 GCA_000404065.3 Pinus taeda
TCTCCTTTGCTTTATATAGGCAAGCTCTTCCTCAAATCATGGATCAATACCACGGGCCAAAACCATAATAACACAATACCGTCGGCTAAATACCAAGGGTTAAACATAAGAAACCCACATGTGCACGCTTTACTGCCTTGAAGTGTGTGCACTGGGGGTACGCACCTCATGAATGGGTAACCTGCGTGTCTAGACGCGGTCCCTGCACGGCGTACCTGCGGGTACGCATCTTCTGAACTGTTCTCCTGCGTACTTCTTAATTCTCATCATATTGAGAGCCATGCCATGGGTTTTGCCATCAAGTACAACATCTGTAACATATAACCATACCAGAAACATAATTCCAACACTTCTTTCATGCTTTATGTGTTTCTCCTCTTCTCTTATGTGCACATTAACTTTTCTATGTTAAGCTACAATTTATGCATGTAATTCTTTAACACATATATAAGCAAAAGAAACATGCTCCGAAGAGGCGAAGGGAAACTAAAGTCTTTTGATCCCGAAGTGAGGCGTGCACATCGAAGGAGAAACATGGCAGATGAAGAGCCTCGTCATGAAGAGGAGCGCAATTTCCGCAGAACCTTCTATACAATGGAAGAAAATGTCAGTCAATTGCTTTTAAGGCTGGAGAAAGCAGAAAAGAGAAATCTAGAAGAATAAGGTTCAGTCCATGGAAATGGTGGAGAAGAACCCCCTCCTTCTCCTTCTACAAATGAAATTTATTCTTCCTCTCATCACCATCATCATAGAAATTCAAGGGATGCATCTAAGAAACCTTTCTTTAAATTAGATGTCAAATTTGATCTTCCCGTGTTTAACAGTGAAAGTAATGCAAAAAAGCTTGATAACTAGATTAGGCATATTGAAATCTACTGCAGGATTCAACAGATCGAAGAGGACGAGGCAAAGATTCAGCTGGGCTCTCTTTGGATGAGTAGCACTGTTCTTGTTTTGTGGGAGAGCAAATTGTGAAGCAGTAAGAGTGTGGGTAATCTTCTTTCCTCATGGCCTAGTTTCATTTCTACATTAAAGGAACAATTTTATCCCTTGGGTTACAAGCAAAAAGCCTTAATGGATTGACAATACTTAAGGCAAATCAGAGGTTAAGATGTTCAAAGCTTTACAGAGGAATTTAGAAAATAGACACTTAATTTGGGCATTGCACTTGACTCATCTGAAGTAGTAACTAAGTATATTGGATCATTACATAGTTACCTTAGACATTCATTATTATTGTTTGAACCAACTACTATTGACTCGGCCAGTGTAAAGGCCATCCATCTTGAGAACAGGGGCAAAAATGAAAGAGATGATCATTTCAAGAAACCACCTTTCAAACCTCCAAATGGAAAACCCAAAGTGAAAGGAAAATGAAAGGAGAAGAGGATGACATCAACCAAGAAAGATGAAGGAGAAAAACCTTATTGCACTCACTGCAAAAAGGAAGGTCATGACAACGATCATTGTTGGAAACTGTACGCAGAAAAGAGACCAAAGAAGTATGGAGGAAAAGGCAAGCAGAAGATAGTGGCAACTATGTAGCAAGACCTTGGATCTAATTCTGGAGATGAAGCATTGATCACAGCAGCAGGAACAAAAGGTGCTCTTACACCTCATGTTAATTATGAATCACATGAAGGCACTAGTTCAATAGATGAGTCTCTTCCTAATGAACGAAAGAGATTTGAGCTATTTCATATCAGAGTTATCATAAATCATACAAAAGTGGAAACTCTATTTGATACAGATCCCAAGCAAACTTAATTTTAGAGCCCTTGGTAAAGAAGCTAGGCTTAGAAACCAAACCACATCCAAAACCTTACCCACTTGGATGGATACATGATAAAGTAAAACTGAATGTAACTAAGCAGTGCAAGGTTAAATTTGTGATCGCTTCTAAGTTAGTGGATGACATAAAACTTGATGTGATACCATTGGATATCTGTGGCATGGTGTTGGGGAGTCCATTTCTATATGATAGAAAGGAAATCTTCTTCTATCATGAAAACAAATACCAAATCACAAAAGATGGGGTAGAATATATTGTAAGGGCTCATTAAACTAAAATCAATGCCAGCCTTGTAAGTGCAGGACAAATGAAGAGGTTGGTGAATTACAGTAAGTGTTGCATGCTTATGGTTGTAAGGGGGAAATATGCAGAATTATCTGATGCTTTCCAGGGTTGTGATCATGTGCATAAAAAGGAATTATGTGAATTAATTTCTAACTATGATGAGATGTTTTAGGAACCAAGGGGATTACCTTCAAAGAGGGAAATCCAACATGAGATCCATTTGCAGCATGACGCTCCTTTACCAAATATTAGCATGTACAGGATATCAACCATTGAGATGGAGGATATAAAAAAGCAGGTGAAGGAATTATTGAACCAAGTGGTCATTAGACCGAGTACTTCTCCATGCGGCTCACCGATTGTCTTAGTTCCAAAGAAAGATGGCACATGGAGGATGTGTGTGGATTATTGAGCACTAAACAAAATCACGGTGAAAAATCGTTACCCTCTTCCCCGCATTGATGACTTATTAGATCAGTTAAAGAATGCTATCTATTTCACCAAATTGGATTTGCATAGTGGTTATCTCCAGGTCCGAATTACAGAGCAATATGTGTGGAAAACCGCCTTCAAGGCCAAACAGGGGTTGTTCGAATGGATGGTGATGCCATTCGGACTTGGAAATGCTCCAGCCACTTTCATGAGGGTCATTAATGATATCTTTAGGCCTTTCATTGATGAATTTGTTCTTGTATATCTAGATGATATTCTTATCTTTAGTAAAATTTGGAATGAACATGTATGCCATGTGAAGAAAGTGCTTGATGTATTGAAAAAATAAAAACTCTATGTAAAATTGTCAAAGTGTGAGTTTGGGAAAACCTCTTTGGTTTACTTAGGTCATAATGTTGGTTAGGGTCAGCTAAAAATTGATCCTTCTAAAGTTGAAGCAATTGTAAATTGGCCTAAGCCTACTAGTGTAACTGAGGTTCACAACTTTTTGGGTGCAGTACAGTATTGGAGGAGATTTATTGCCAATTTCTCTATTATTGCAACACCTTTACACACGTTGACAAGTGTAAAGAAAGTCTTTCAATGGGGAGGAAAGCAGCAAAATTCCTTCGAAACATTAAAAGAAAAGATCAACACCGCACCGGTCTTGGCCTTACCAGATCTCCAACAGTCATCCGAGATCAAGACAAACGCCAACGGGTATGCCATGGGAGTTGTATTGATGCAGCAAAATAACTCGATATGTTACCATTCAGAGAAGTTCTCTCAGGCTGTGAAAAGCTATCCCACCTATGACAAGGAGTTATATGCCTTGGTCCAGAGTGTGAAAAGTGGAAACACTACCTGATTGGCAAGGAGACCATCATCCATACGGATCATCAGCCCTTGTAGTATCTTCAGTCACAAACCAAGTTGCAACAATCTCGTCATTTCAGGGGGATGGGTTTTCTTCAACAGTTTCATCTAGTAATAAAGTATAAGAAGCGCACTAGCAACAAAGTGGTCGATATGCTATCTCGCCCTCCTATTTCTGCTTTTGTTATTTTTCATAATGCTTCGTTATCTTTTGAAACTAATGTTGAACAATATGCTAACGATGATGACTTTAAGGAGATTTATGCAAAACTAACCCATGGTTCACAGGTGGACAACTATCACTTGCACGGGAAACTGTTGTAACACCTTGGAAAATTGTGCATACCCACAAGAGAAAGGGTACATGTAATCCAGGAGGCCCACATCTCCCTTGTGTCAGGTCATTTTGGTGTTGAAAAAACTTTGTGTCATGTACAAAGATTTTGTTTTTGGCCTCATATGCATAACATCGTGACTCGCTATGTAAAGGGATGTGTGATGTATTCTGTTTCAAAGCCCTCTAATAAACAATGCGGGCTCTACACACCACTCCCTATTCCGAGATGTCCATGGGAAAGTGTGTCGATGGATTTTGTAGGAGGTTTGCCTTTGTCTAGAAAAAGTCACAACTATTTGATGTCATCGTTGACCGTTTTAGTAAGATGTGTATTTTAATGCCTTGTAAAAATCAGATCACTATCGAGTAGACTGCTTATCTTTTCTTTCAGCATGTTTTGGTCCATTTTGGGTTGCCCACATCGATTGTGTAAGATCAGGACTCTCGCTTTCTCGGAGAATTTTGGACCAACTTGTGGAAGATGATGGACACCAAGTTGAAAAGAAGAACGACATTTCGTCCACATACTGACAAACAGACAAAGGTTTTCAACTGCACCGTGGTACACTTGTTATGAGGCTATTGTGGGAAACATCCCAAGTTGTGGGATGAGCATCTTCCATATGTGTAGCATTCCTACAATTGAGCAGTACACTCATCTACAAATCGTTCACCATTTGAGACATGTTTTGGCTACCTGCCAAAAGATCCTTTTGATATGGTCTTTGGAAGGGAAGATAACTCCAATAGATGTGATGACAGGGACAAAGTGCAATGATTCATTCAGCGGATCCAATTGATTCACCAAGCAGTACAGGAGTAGTTGGAGAAAAGTCAAGCTCGATACAAGGCTTGACATGACAAACACCAATTCGACCATTAATTTCAAGTGGGAAACAAAGTGTGGTTCCATATCAGCAATGATAGGATGAAGGGTGAAGGAAAGAAGTTGCGACCAATCTGGTATGGTCCATTAACCATCTTGGAGAAGATTGGAAATAATGCATTCCATCTCGATTTGCCGATATATATGCAAATGTACTCTGTAGTGAATGTGGAAAACTTAAAGTTGTATGATCCACCATTGATTATGGACATCGAAGAGGTGGGCATTGTTCCTACAATTGATGACTTTGCATCAGAATATCTCGATGAGTTACCTAAAGACATCATCCTTGACAGAAGAACCAGGACTTCACAATGGGGAGATGTGGAATACCTTCGAGTTGGTTTCAAGGGGATGCACCCTAGCAAAGAAAAATGGCTAGAAAAAGAAAGAGTGAGGGAACAATTCCCTCACTTTCCATTTGACTGATAAAGCTTTTGGCAGTCCAAAATCTCCTCAATGGGGAGGATTGATCCAGGTGGATCTCAAAACACCAGTGGCATGGAAAAGGCTCAAAATTCAAAGTGGTGGAAAGATCATTAGCTTGACATCAGATCGAAGTGTTTGTCGCCCTGATTCCAACGGTGTGAATGGCACTCCAATCCGAGTCCAGATGAGGAAGATAGAGGCAGTCAAAGTTGGATTGACTTTTTACTGACTCGGTAGGATTAACAAAGACACAATTTGAACTTTTCTGGCGGACGGAATCTAGCCAACTCTAGCCAGATTCTGGAAGAAATTGTCGCCTGGTTAAAATGACTCCTTTGATCAAAAATCTGATTTTTCAAAAAGGGCATATCGTTTTATTTAAACAAAAAAAATATTAAAAAAGGGTGGCGGGCCACCAACCCCTCCACCCCAACCTTATCAACATGACATATATTATATTAGTGGAGGGGTGGGCCCGGCCCCTCCCATGGAACCGTTGAAACCACAAGTGGGAAAGGTGGGCTGGCCCTTGGGGTGCAGACCCAGCCTCCCACCCACCATATATTAACGAAGGCACCGCCTATTAAATAAAAAGGCATTAACATATCTGGTAAAAGAGGAGGGGCGGGATTTGATCCCCTAACCCCTCCTCAACAAATTTCCAATTTTAACCAACTACGCCACAACAGAAATCTTGAGAAATCCATCACCTTTTTATTATAAATTCGATTTATCATTGCGCCCAGCAGAGGAGAGAGCGCACGTAATTCGAGGAAAATTTTTGCAGGAGGGCTAGATTTTCACTTTGTCAGATTTTTACAAATTTTATATGGTTTCAACATTTCTCGACACCATGAACACAATGGCATTGTTCGTTTCTCCATCATAGTTCTACATTTTTCGGCCATTTTTCAACATGGAGGTATAAAAATCCTTTTTGTAACTGATGTTTGTACTCTTCTTTCTCATGCCACTTAATGAATGAAGGCCTCCCCATTGATCGAGCAGGGC
The DNA here is from genome assembly GCA_000404065.3 of Pinus taeda. Lineage (NCBI taxonomy): Eukaryota > Viridiplantae > Streptophyta > Pinopsida > Pinales > Pinaceae > Pinus > Pinus taeda. The sequence goes on from APFE030846557.1 coordinate 6,049, forward strand.
CCAGAGACACAGTCCAAGTCGGACAAACTCTGTTATCAAGTTTCTTGCCTTCTTTCATGCTTTATGTGTTTCTCCTCTTCTCTCATGTGCACATTAAGTTTTTTATGTTAAGCTACAATTTATGCATGTAATTCTTTAACACATCTATAAGCAAAAGATCTTGGATCATTCATTCCTTTTGTATTTTGAGGAGGCTTCCTTGATGGACCTCCTTTTCTCTTCTTCTTTTTTTCATGAGTGATATATGCAGCGGGCTCTTTGTAGAAAATTTCTACAAATCTAGCTCTGATACCATGTAGAAAATCCTGTAGATTCACAATCTCATGCAATGTACTAAAGCATAGGACAAGAATCTACTTCTACTTTCAACCAACGGAAGCTAATAGATTGATGAAAATAATAGTCGACAAGAGGAAGATAATCAAATACACATAATACAATAAATATCCAGGGAAAGCCTTAGCTAAAAACCCCACTATTTTTATTTCATATATCAGAAATCCAAGATGATGATACAATGCTTGTTCTCACAAGAACAATCCCAACACCCAGTATAATCAATCTCTAGCTCACAAGCAAGCTCTTGGCCAACACTTATCCAATTCTGCGGCTCTCCAAGCCCCCATTTCGATGCACCCTTGGTCAAAGAATTTGGATGAATACAATACGCTCTCCTCAACCTTGATCTTAACCTGCGCAAGTATTTCCTATCCTCCACCTGATGACTTCCTTTGGCCAATACTTAGCCAAATTTCCAAGCCTCCAAGCTTATAATTATTTGCACAATTCCTGAGAGAATTAGCCCATATTTAAAGGTAAATTCCTCATCCATAGCTGCTCAATCCAAAACTAGGTCCTTCTCTGATTGCATGCATGATATTTACAACTCAGTAAATCATACAACTGATAGTACATTGTCCCTGCACTCTAGTCTCAACTAGGTCTTTCCCCTAATCGACATGCATGAGTTTCTAATGAGGGAATATTCAGTTAACTAGAGTAGCACTAGTGGATGCACTAGTGCACCAACTAACTATTAACTCCCTATTAGTTCTAGAAATTGTTTAGAACTAATTTAACTGAACATAACTCAGTAAACTGAGTTATCTAATTACAACTCACAATTAAACTCATCCTGGACCCCTAAAACTTACAGAGAACATATACATGACATCAGAAATATTTCTAGCTAGAAATTCCTAAGCTAACTAAGTCAACTTAACTTAGTTAAATATTACAAGTTTCTATGAGAAAATAATTACAATTTTAATTCACAATTTAATTCAAGGACAAATTAAATTGGAATTTTTCGATTCTATTTTTAACATTTCTTGTTGCTACTTTCAACACTCCCTCTCAACAAGAAAGGAATTCAACTCGATCCCGTTCCTGAATTTTTGGAATGTTTTGCATGCAACACTTCTCTCTAGTGTTGTTTCTCCAGTAAATCCAGAAACAAAAAACATCCAACCTGAATCAGAATGATGCCTCTATCATCGAAGTCTCTAACTGTTATTTCCTTTACCGACTGAAAACTCTACACTTCTGTTGACTCTACCTTTCTGCACTGTTGTCAACTCTTCTCTACGCTCTTTAGTATCTGACAACTCTAGCTTGTATCACTCTGATCTCACACTGCATCAATCCCAGTGATTCCTCCCACTTCTATGTACTTTGGGCTCCCGTAGCAAGGTATGATCCATGAGATAAAACCTCCCAATGGACCCTGCCCAATTTCATCCCTCTTGGGACTATCACTTCACATCACCCCACCTCACACCTGGAGGTATGGCTGCATGTGCTCCTTCAACCCACTTGTCTCGAAATTTCCCCCTACTGGAGGTCTCTGCATGAGTGGATACCTCCACTCGATCTCCTCTCAACTTCTCTAGTTGTGGCTGCTCCACAACTTCTTGAAGTTGCTTTTGAGGCTTCTTATGGGCTTGCATGTTGAGAGGTAATTTACTCTCCCTCTTAACCACCAAGTATATAATATTTTCCTTTCTCCTCAAGGCTTTGCATGCATCTTGTACCTCAAGTGCATACAGGTTCTTGGCTAACACACCAATATGTTTCATCTGTCCCGCTGTCACGAAATTTTCTAAAAAAAGAGAAGATTTTAAATTAGTGATATCTCCCTCATCCGAACTCCGATTCGGCCAATGTGTTTTTTTGAATTTGGGTATTTTTTCACTAGGAATCTAGATATGCTATTTGTTTCTGAGAATTTTGCACAAAAATTTCATATCTTCTCTGCAAACTTGCAGCCCAAAAAATTCCAACTCTAATACCATGTAGAAAATTTCTACAAATCTAGCTCTAATACCACGTAGAAAATCTTGTAGTCACAAGCTCATGCAATGTACTAAAGCACAAGACAAGAATCTACTTCTATTTTCAATTAGTAGAAGCTAATAGATTGATGAAAACAATAATCGAGAAGAGGAATATAATCAATTACACATAACACAATAAATATTCGAGGAAAGCCTCAGCTAAAAACCCCACTATCTGTATTGGATATATCATAAATCCAAGATGATAATACAAATCTTGTTCGCACAAGAACAATCCCAACACTCAGGATAATCAATCTCCAGCTCACAAGCAAGCTCTTGGCAAACACTTAGCCAATTCTGCAGCTCTCCAAGCCCTTATTTCCTTGTGCCCTTGGTCAAAGAATATGGATGAATACAATATGCTTTGTTCAACCTTGAGCTTAACCTGCAAATGTATTTCCTATCCTCTCCGTGATGACTTCCTTTGGCCAATACTTAGCCAAATTTCCAAGCCTCCAAGCTTCTAATTCTTTGCGCAATTCCTGGGAGAATTAGCCCGTATTTAAAGGGAAATTCCTCATCCATAACTGCACAATCCAAAATTAGGTCCTTCTCTAATTTCATGCATGATATTTACAACTCAGTAAATCATACAATTGATAGTACATTGTCCCTACACTCTAGTCTCAACTAGGTCTTTCTCTGAATTGGCATGCATGAGTTTCTGATGAGGGAATCTTCATTTAACTGGAGTAGCACTAGTGCACCAATTGAATTTTAACTGAATTTTAACTCTCTATTAGTTCCACAAACATTTTGGAACTAATTTAACTGAACATAACTCAGTAAACTAAGTTATCTAATTACAACTCACAATTAAACTCATCCTGGACCCCTAAAAACTTAGGGAGAACATATACATGACTTCATAAATACTTCCAACTCGAAATTCATAAGTTGACTAAGTCAACTTAGCTTAGTTAACTATTACAAGTTGCTATGAGAAAAGAATTACAATTTTAATTCACAATTTAATTCAAGGACAAATTAAATTAGAATTTTTAGATTCTATATTTAACATTTCTTGTTGCTATTTTCAACACTCTCCCTCTTCATGTTTTTGAATCCTTCCTCTTTCTATCATCCTCGATTATTCTTGAGTAATATTCCCAACAATTTCATCAAATGAAGGAAGGACATTGTTGTTGCTTATTGTAGTAATGAAGGTTTCCCAACTAGGAGGGAGACCTCTAAGAGTTACAACTACTAGTTCCCTGTCAGGCACATTTTCTCCAACACTCTACAATTGATCTTTAATACGAGAAATCCTCATAATGTAGGATTGAAAAACTTCTCCTTTGTTCATCTTGGTTTCCTTTAGTTGATCTTTTAAGGTGATGGTCTCATTCAAATTATTGATTTCATACATGCCGATGATATTTTCATAGATGCCTTTAGACTTTCTTAAATTCCCAACCTATGCAAGTAAATGATCTTGTAAACCATCAACTATAATTTTCTTTGCTCTGGAATCACCTTTATTTTACCTATTTTTGAGGGAAACAGAAAAATTTTCTAGAGACTCAGGCATCCTTCCTTGAATGTATTCCAACACATCATTGTTGTTAGCTATGATCTCCAACTTGACTTTCCATGCAACAAAGTTTCATGCATCACCCAACTTTTCATGCTCCTTGAAGGTAGAGGAAGACATCTTGATCTTGACTAGGCAACATTCTTTCTAACAATGAGGGCTTCAATGCTTGTCTTATTGAGAACTTATCCTTCACCTCAGCTTTGATAACATGTTAATTTTTCAGATTGTTTTATGATGTATCAATTACTTTAGCCCAAACTACTTCTTCGTTAACAATGCATCCAATTATTAGCAATGTAACCAATCATAAACTATAACTGAAGATAGAAAAATATATGTAATGGCAAAGAAGACAACAACACAACCATAAGAGGAAAAATATTGGTCCAAGACCAGGGGAAAACCCCACATTGGGGGAAACCCTTTCAAATCTTCTTCTTTATTATATCGTCATAAAATGTTTTCAACAAAGAGTACAATGAGCCAAATACTTAAATTTGCAGCAGATATTTACAGAAATAGATTGCAGATCTATAGAAAAGAAGAGAGAAATTCTTGATCCATTAGACCATTCAAGCCAACTAAATTCAAATGTCAAACCTTAGATAAAAACCCTGGACGCTCTCAACAAGATTGATTGCATGTGTCTGAAACTCCCTGGACGCTAGCCACTATGTGAGGGTACCTGTGACTGCCCAGACACTCTCAGGAAGACTTTAGGCGAGCGTCCAGAGTCAATATCACTCAGATCTACTCCAAAATCCTAGACACTCTCTTCCAGTTACTGTGCATGTGTCCAGAACTGCCTAAACACTCCCTTAACCAATCTGTGCGAGCATTTGGGGACTAATATTGTTCGATCTACCTCTAAAACCCTGGACTCTCCCTTGAGGCCTCTGTGCGAGCGTCCGAGACTTCCTGGATGCTCCCTGAGCCACTCTGTGTGTGTGTCCAGGGATGAAAAAGCTCAGTTGTGTGCCTGTGTTCGAGAAACAAAAGCCGTAGATCCGTGTGAGCTTCACCCCTGAGATTTCAAACCTTGCGCGAACTTCATCTGTTAGACCTGTGTGAACCAAGACAAAAGAAGAGAATAGAAGATAGCTTGATCAATGTGTCCAAATGAGCTTGAGGTCTATTCTATTTATAGGATTCAATGAGGGTCCACTTGGGGTTGAGGCCGACCTAACCAATTTCATATGTGCATAGGGCCAACCCATTCCATTATACATGAATGAATAAAATAATACAAAAATCAACTTCTGCTTGTGAAAATGGGGTGATATTAAGGTCAATTTTGGTCCTCTCGAAAAGGGGAATTTAATGCAATCATCATCTCGATCATCTAAGTTGTCCAAGGTGGAATTTTACCCTAGTTTCAAAAATTAACAATATTAACCCACCTGGCTCCCCAGATGTTAAATTTATTTTTGACTTTGGAGAGGATACCCACCCAATCCTATGGAGAATGTGTTTTCAAATAGATGGGGATGCCCAAATATTTGAAATCTTTCAATGTTTCCACCATTCATATTTGAATATTACACCTATCTTTCTTTATTTGACTATTGATATTCCAGGAGTAAATTTAATACTTATCAAAGTTTGTTTCCCTTTAGATGCCATAAGGAAATGGTTCAATGCCACCTTAAATCGCCTAGCTATGATTGTTGAGGCTCCACCTAAGAGGAGTGTGTTATCTGAAAACTACTAGTGATTTATACTTCTAACTCCTTAGACATATCTGATTCCTATGAGTCATTCAACGCTTCATTCATATTCCAACCTCTGGCTAAGAGTATTATGCATTAGAATATGTATGAAGGGTGATAATATGCATCCTTTTCAGAGCCCCCAGGATGATTTAAAGAACCCAACTACTATTCCATTCACCAACAGAGATATCCATGGAGAGCTAATACATAGGGCCACCCATTGCATAAATATATCATTAAATCCAAATTTGGACATGAATTTAAAGAGGAAGGAGTGCCTAACTTAATAAAATGTGTTCTCCATATCCAACTTGATGATCATTCCCTTGTCTCCCCAACTTTAACTAGAGTCAATCACTTCTTGGACTAAGACTATGCTATCCAATATTTTCCTCTAAGGAATAAACCTGCCTTGGTTTTCAGAGAATGTTTGGAAGAAATTTTTTGAATCCTTCGAGCTAAATTTTTGAGATGATTTTAGAGGATATATTGCAAATGGAAATTGTTTTGAAACATGTAAATGATGATGGATTATATTATTTTGGCATCAAATATAGAAGGGGGGCGGGGGGGGTATTGATTAATCCTCCCATGTAGTTCTTATTTAAAGAGTATCCCACCAACCTACATAAATCATATTTTATCATATCCGAGAAAAATTGATAAAGATGAGCTAAGAAACCATTTGGTCTCAAGGATTTGTTCAGATTAAGGATAACATTGCTTATTTTATTTCTTCTTCCAATGGGGATTTTTTAGCCATTTATTATCTTCAACCAAAATTAATTTAGACACATGGCCTAGCATAAATTTCTTGGCTTCTATTGAGGAGATCGTTGTCTTGTACAATTTGTGGAAGTGACAAACTACCTCTTCCTTGATTTATTAGAAGTTTATTATTTGGTTACCTCTTACCATTATTTCTTGTATGTTTATTTCAATTCTCTACTTTTATCTTGATTATGGAAGAACTTTTTGTTCTTTCCCCTTCCTATAGCCATGTACTTCTTGCTTTGAGCCTCCACATTTCTTCTTCTTCTTTCAGGAGAGGGATATTTTGTAAACAACTATTTTTCTATTTGGTAGAGCTCTTGAGCTATTTGAATTTCCTTAATTGTAGATTGTAGCCAAATCATATTTTCCTCATACTCTTGAATTGTCTCCTAACACTCCATCCTTAATTCTTTAACCTAAATTCTAATGTTCTCCTTTGGTTTTTTTTTATTTTTTGATCCAAAGTCCTGATGGGGTTGCTTGTAACCCATTATTCCCAAGATGTTGCAACAAAATTAATGAATCTTGGTTTTTGAATCCATATTGCAATGAACCTAAATGGGAGATGCCCATAGTTGATGCTCTCAGTGAGGTCTAGCTCTATTGGTCTATGATATGAACCACTTCAAGGGAGGATAAGGGTCTAGGCAATTACATTATGAGATAAAAAGTTGTCAGAGATAAAAAATCGATCCAGGAGGGCGGTAATGTGCCCTAGTTTGGAGTGTCTGTTATTCCATGTGTATTTTTGATAGATGGGTTTCATATCCATTAGATTTCTTTTTTGGATGAGGTCTTCCATGTTCTCTAGGAATTTATCTCTGATTCGAGGTCCCTTTTTTTCCCACTTATACATTGTGCTATTGAAATTCTCTCCCAAAATTTGAGCTATAATTACACTCTTATAAGACCATTATGGAGGCCTAGTATTCTTACTTCTCTTTGAATTGAATTGGCATATAAATATTTATAATTGTCCATACCTGATTTGTGGGAATATCTAAATATTATTGCCGACCAATGTAATGTTGAAAAATGACTCAACTAGAGCTATGTGGAATTCCACATTGTACACACACCTCCTGAGGCACCTCTTGAACTTACTAATAATATCTCACTTCCATTCTATAGCTTACACTATATTTGTATGAGTTCTTGATCCTCCATTTTTTTTCTTCTGGAGTAGAGCCACTAAAGGCCTTTATTGTTTGATTAATCCCACTTTACCTTTGCCATTTTATTTTTCCAACCCCAAGCCCCTGAAATTATAGAAAATTACCTTCATCATTTATTATGTTTATGGATTTCCCCTTGGGACGGGGAAAATTTATTCCATTTTATGGAGGCTTTGAGTCCTTGTACTTGGGATTTTAGAATTCATTGGGTGCCAATTTTCTCCATTCTTATTGCCTTGTTTGTTTTCCTTCCAACTCTTTTATGTTTCCACTCTTGTTCTCTTTCTTTTTCATCCCTAGAGATGCTAAAGCCTAAGCTGGCTTTAGCGCCCCTTGGGGAAAATAATTCATCCCCCTCGACTAGTGGTTCTTCTTGATTCAGTTTGTTCCAGTCATCTTCAAGGGTGGCATATGCCCATCAGTTTTCTCCAAACCTTCCACTTTAGGTTGCATCAAATTTGATGGAGGGGGGTTCGTGGGATTTCACCTTCCTCAACCTCCATTTTTAATAATTCAAAGTTTTTTCCTCATCTCCCAACATTTATTGACTGTTGGTTCCTTATCTAACACTTTTTCTTGATTTCCTTGGAGAGCTTGGGCCTTTCCCTTTGTTTTCTACTTGATCATTTTTTTGTCGTTAGTTTTGTTATTGTCATGGTGCTCCTCTTCTCTTCTTGGCTTGTTTCCACTATTTTCATACATCTCCTTGTTTTGGTTGCTCATCTTGTTGCTTTTTGAAATTTCGTGCAAAATGGCCATATTCATGGCACAGTTTGCATTCGAAAGGAAATTGTTTGTAATCGACCTACTCATTATGTGACCATGTTGGGGCCTTCATTTTTGGAGAAATTAGGATCTTTTGGGGAGAAAGAGGTTGGACGCAATTGGTGGAAATAGTCATTGGGAAGCTGCGAAAATAACAGTTGGGAAAGGGAAGGAACTGGCAAAATATTGGTAGTTGCGGAGGGGTGGAGGGAAGGAGAAGATATAATCGAGTGGGAAAAGAGCAAGGGAAGTAGAGGAATGAATACAACCGATCAAGGGAGAAGGAGCTAGCAGTTTAGGTTGGCATGTAGAGAGCAGGAATAAGAAGATAAAAGGCAGAAAGGAGAACTGAGAAGGGGTTGGGTTGTTGTGTCGCAATGGTTACTAGTGATATTGTTCTTCTTATGTTGCAGAGCTATGATAAAAAATATGTATTTCCTTCCATAAGCTTGTATTCTACCTTGTTAGAGTTCTGGATGTTGAGGAATAGGCCTTTAGCCTAATGTAATGTACTCACCTTTGATATTAATGAGAAATAATTTTATTGGGATCATAGCGTGTTAGCTGTGTGCTATCCTGATTCTTTAAATTTTTATGTATGCACATGTTTAGGTAGTCTTTCTGTTACAACATGTATAGACTGTTGCAATTTAAATTCTTCGAAGAATGATTCAATGTGCCTTGCTCTTTATGGTCTGATATGGTCTTCCCTGACACTGTATTCCAACCCTCATCTAACTAAGGTTGTGACACACCTCCGGTGAGACTCCTTACCCTTCCCGGGTAAGGTGAGAATGTCAGCATTGTGCCAGACTACAATGAAGCCTTATTGGCCCCTATGCCCAAACCTAGGGTCTTGACCTTCTTGTTATTTTTTCACCAACAAATGGCTCCATTGCTGGTATGTGAAATTCAAAAAGGGGGTTTGCAATATCGTATCAAGGATCTTTAAGAATGAACTTCGAAACTGGTGGGATGAGCAAGTGGACCAGTTTGATTATGAGCAAGCTCAACCCCATCGATGAACTATTGGGAAGATGAAGTAGGAAATCATATATTCGGAACCGAGGAGTGCCCAATACGAGATATTCTAGTGTAAGTTCCTAGAAGAACTTTACAACTAATTGCGGAGATTACAGGTGCAATGGTGGTCCAGCGGATAAAACCCATTTTGTCGCAACTGGACTCAAACATATCTCACTACGTTATATCGTATTGACACATATCTGACAAGAGAGGTACATTTCTGGGTATAGACAAGGTTGTATGTGTATATTATTGAATTTGCAGCCGAAATCGATCAACCCTTTTCAAAGGCTGAAGCTATGTTTTGATTAGGGTTGCGAGGGAAGCTGCTAAAAGAGGTTGCCCTTTGGATCAAGGTTTTAATGGTGGAAGAGGGCTTGTTGGTGTTCCAAAGCCTGTGCATGGCAGCATAAACACCTAGTAATGGGGGAAGGACCTAAAGGGAGGGATGCTACCAAGCGGGGAATTATGAGAATGTCAAGAGGATGGACGCATATGACTCCTGAAAAGGTAGGGATCTAAGAGTGCAAAGGAGAGAACGAATAGCGTAGAAATGGTAGGAAAGGGCCATACAAACGATTAAAAGGAAGCCAAAGGGATTTCACCAAGAAAGAGTGGTGTTGAGAGATTTGAAAGAAGGAGAAAGGATGGAAGGAAGCTCAATGGGAGGGGTAGAGACGACCACAACCATCGTGGGTCTGGAAGGTGATAGGGATCCACCCCCGCCAGTAGAGATGGAGATGTTGAATGGAAAGGGCCATGTGGGCTTGGGCGAAGTGCTAGAAGATGACATGAATTTTGTTATATGGAGACTGTTTGCTGAAGATGATGCGTCTAAAGGAATCAACGATCTGTCTCCCCAAAGATCAGGTAGTGTCTCCCCCAACCTTCCCCTGGTACTTTATAACAATCTTGAAAAGTTCCTATCTAATTTAATCAAAACTATAAGAGTTCATAGTGTGCATGCTAATTACAAAGCTAGTGCTAGTAGTAGTGGAACTAGTAGTGGTGGTACAAGTTTACAAGGATCTCTGCAACCAAGATTGCAAGGATTTGTGCTCTTAGCATGGAATTAATAAAAAATGGCATGATCATTCACAACGTATCCCGAGTTCTCTAGTAGGGGGAATGAAGATGGAAAACTAATGCAGTTGCAGATGGAAAAACAATATTGTATCCTTCTGATTGGGAGACTGGTGGATGTAGAAGTGGATGTAGCCGAGGTGAAGACGCATGCCAATTTCAAAGTAATATACATCATGGGAGATAAGGACCCCTGCCCAGCGCTGCTCAGGATAGACTGGGAATTCGAAAACTATGCTATAACTGACTTGAAGAAGGAACTGATGACTTTCGAGGTAGAAGGGGTTAGGGTGATTTAGCCCCTAGACCCATATCAGGGACCAAGGTTCACAGAACCAACAGATGACAAAGAAGAGCCAGGGGTGTTAGATAAACTATATAGACTAATAGCAGGAAGAAGGGAGGAATACATTAACCCAACGACTAAAGGGTCTATCAGCTGGCGAAGCATTTAGAGTTTGAAGGTTGGCTCAGAGGTTGCTTGGGACAATTTCTAGCAGAGTGGATGTGAGATCAACACTAGACGTTACACCACAATATTTTGAGTCAATTGGATTGGCATTGAGGTAAAGCACTTCGCTATCTTTAATGGTATAGATTCAGTAAATTCATTTCTCAACAAGATTGACGAAAATGTTATTGAAGAACATAAAGTACCATTACTAAATTTCATGTTACAAGCAACACCGACGAGATGGTTGGGAGTTTACTACAACTACCTCCAAGAATGGGAGAAGATAAAAATAGCCATGGACGTAAGATTCAGACAAGCGGGGGAGTACCCTCAATATTTCTCCAAGTATAGGGGGATTTTGATGCTTGACAACATTTAGAAAATTGTAAGGACAGATGGAATCAGGAAGGAGTTCCAAAGGAGTTGTGGATGAATGGTTTTATACAAACCTTAGGAACTTTTCTAAAAGCTTGGTGTACAAGAAGAAATAAGGAGACAAACAAGGAACCCTAATAGTTTGGTTGATCAGTTTGTCAGCAGTTTTTCTTTCTCAGACAGTGACAAGAGGCTGACTGAGGCATTGTAGGCTATCAAGCAAATTTTGCTCACAACGGGTCAACTAATAGATGGGTGCATAGACCAGAGGACCTTAGAGCATATATATGAGTCATGGTATCCTGAAGAAATGTCTTGTGGACAGGTGGACAAAGAGCTCAATGAGGATGATCTAGAGAAATTACGAAATTTTTCATTCCACGAAAATGAAGGGGAAAGGGACATTAAGGATGGACCTATAAATGATGTGACACATTTACTCCCACCGAAGTTGCAGAAGCACAACATTGGGACTGATGATAAACCAAATCTAGCCTCAATTGGAGATTATTGGGATGAAAAAACTACAAAATATATCTTTGACCTCTTGAGATAATATGAATATTTGTTCCCTTCGTCAGTTGTGTAACTGAAAGGGATCAAAGGAGACCTAGGGGAGATGAAAATCGTGCTAAAACTAGATACAAAGCTAGTAAATCACTAACCTTATAGATTGAACCTAAGAGTTAAGGAGAAAGTGAAGAAAGAGATAGACAAGATGCTAACAACAGGGCTTATATTTCCGATGGATGAGGAAGAATGGGTGAGTTCAATTGTAATACAAAACAAGGAATACACTACAAAGATACAGGTATGTGTGGACTACCGCAGCTTGAACAATGCTTGTGTGCATGACCTGTTTCCTACACCATTCAATGATGAAGTTTTATATAATGTAGCGGGGAATGAAGCCTACTCCTTTACAAACAGATTCTCTGGCTATCACTAAGTTAGGATCACCGAGGAGGATGAGAAGAAAACTACATTCACTACAGAATGGGGATCCTATGGCTATCATGTTATGCCATTCGGTCTCAAGAATGAACCTTCAGTGTTCTCAAGAATTGTAATTGCAACCTTTAGAAATTATACCCATAGGTTCCCATAGGTCTACATGGATAACTAGAAGGTCTATATTCTATGAAGAAACACTCCATTTTGCTCAGGATCATGTTCGACCGATGTATAAAACTATAGATATCACTGAATTTGAAGAAATGTATATTTACAGTCCCTTTTGGCACGCTTTTGGGCCACATAGTGTGCAAAGAAGGAGTATGCGTAGATCTTGCTAAAGTTGCGAAAATAGTGAATATGGACCCACACACAAATGTAAAACAACTCAGATCCACTTTGGTACATACAAGATACTACCGCAGATTCATCTAAAACTATGCGTCGATTACTGCACCGATGGAGAAACTACTGAGGAAGACTGAACGATTTATGTGGATGCAGGAGTGTCAAGCTGCACTCAACATATTGAAAGCAAAATTAGCAAGTGCACCAATTCTGGTATACCCCAACTGGAACAAATAGTTCCATGTCCACATTGACACATCAGGCATTGTTATGGGGGTTGTTCTGGCTCAGGCGGGGGAAGGGAGTCTCGACTACCCAATTTATTTTTCCAAAAGAAAGTTATCCACAATAGTAAAGAACTATACCACGACTGAGCAAGAGGCACTGGCGATGGTATTATCACTTCAAAAATTCAAACACTATTTGCTGGGAGGTGTATTTAAGTTTTTTACTAACCATTCTGCTTTTAAATATTTAGTGAACAAGCATGTGCTTGAAGGAAGAAATTGTAGGTGGTTGTTTTTATTTCAGGAATTCACTTTTGAGTTAATTGATAAGCCTGAACAATTGAATGTGGGACCTGATCATCTCTCACCGATGGAATTAGGAGAAAGTGGAGGATCCCTGGATGATCAACTACCAGATGCAGATCTGTTCCAGATTGAAGGAGTACCATATTACCTAGAAGATATTGCAACCTTCTTAGCTACAAGAAAATTTCTAGACGAGTACACATCCACACAAAGGAGACATATGGTTGCCTGAGTTTCCGATTATCAATTGATTGCGTGAAACTATATAAATTTGGCCTTGATCACGTGTTACGTAGATGCGCACTTCACCATGAGAGACAAGATGTGCTATAGTAATTTCATTCAATAGTCAAGGGTAGCCATGTTGGAGGAAAATCTACCACAAGGAAAGTGTTGCAGGAAGGACTATGATGGCCAATAGTTTTCAAAGATGTGAAAGAATATGCTAGAGGATGTGATGTGTGCCAAAGGGTTGGAAGGCCCTCACACCAATATGAAATACCATTGTAACCAGTACAGGCACTGTAGATATTTGAGAAATGGGTGGTAATTTTCATTAGGACTATCAATCCGTCGGCGCGTCACTCTAATTCTAGGCATATAATCAGCACAACATAGTACCTCACCATATGGGCTGAAGGGACACCAGTAAAGGACTTCATTGTGGATACTACCACTAGGTTCATACTTGAGAATACCATATCCAGATTTGGGTGCCCCAGGAGTCTCACCAGTGATTAGGGGACCCACTTCATAAATGAAACAATTGCTTCCTTACCTCAAAATTTCATGATACAACACCACAAAAGCAACCTGTACCACCCTCAAGCCAACGATACAATATAAGCATTCAACAAGATATTGGAGAAGGGTTTAACTAAGATATGCTCAACAAACCAAGATGATTGGGATGAGAGAGTGCCAACAACTCTATGGGAATACCACACAGCTTTGAAGCGGTTACACAAGCATACACCTTTCCAACTTGTGTATGGACGAGAAGCTATGGTGCCAGCTAAATTTTCTAATCCCAACCTTCTCATTGCCTAGGCCACTCACATGACACAAGAGGAATCAATTCATAAGTAGCTAGATGAACTCTCGGAGTTCAATGAGGTAAGGTTTATGGAAATTTTCCACCAAATGGTTGAGAAGCGAAGGCAGAAGGCATGACACCACCGACATATTAAGACGAAATCATTCACAATTGGTAGGCATGCTCTGCTATATGACAACAAGTTCTTGAAGTTTCTTGGAAAACTTCAAATGCAATGGTTAGGGTCGCTTGTTGTTGTGGAGTTAAGGGATTCTGGAGCAGTCAAGCTCATGCAATTGGATGCGTATTGCTACTAGGTTGGGTGAATGGTGCATGCCTGAAACCCTTCCACAAATCAAACAATGTTGCTAAGAATTGATTGGATCTTTGAAAGGATACCATAGGTAGGAGTAGGTAAGATTCGGTATGAGTCATTTAGCGCATCGTCACTAGTTGCGTTAATCATTTTTTTCTCTGGTCAGTTAGTCATTACGTTTCCAAATAAAACTTCCACTGAGTTAGTCTTAGTTGCAAATTTTATTCCACCACACCACAACTGATTGTGGTCGTGGGGGG